>JNBR01002408.1:0-62922 GCA_002081595.1 Achlya hypogyna
CAGAGGCACGTCCAACGGCGGTGCGCTTGGGCCTCGTGTCATACCGAGAAACCGCACGTCGCTGTCGGCGTCGCCACCCAACGTGGCTCGCAAACGGCCAAAGTGGTCCACTGACGCTGCGCCGCCAATGCTCTGACGGCGGATCTCGTCCACTTTGGTGGCGTTGTCCTTGAGGTTTTTCATAAGCGTGTCCACGATGGTCCATATTGCTCTTCTGTGTGAAGTCGATCTGGTTGAACACAAAGTACATGCTGGCAGCCAGGTAGCCGCCGTACTGCTCCGCGAGCTCCGAGCCGAGGTAGACCGAGAGAACGATGGGGAGGATCTCACTGATTGTGACCGTCGACTCGCCCTTGGTGAGGATGATCGTGGCGTCGGAGGGCAGAATCGCAAGCGTCGCCATGCGGTTGTCACGCCAGGCACTTCCCTCCATGCCCACGTACTCGGGCGACCGAATGCCTTCCGTGTCCAAGAGCAGGATGAAGTCGTAGGCCGCGTAACCATCCACTTTGAGCAGTTGCAAGTTGACGCCGCGGGTGCAGCGCGCCACGCTTGTGCGCAAACGAGTGCCGAACATGAAGTTGAGCAGCGTCGACTTGCCTGATGACTGGACGCCCATAATGGAGAGGACGAAGATGCGGGCGCCGGGTGGCAAGGCGTCCCCAAGGCGATTGAAGACGGCGCGAACCCATTTCATGTTGACCATAGCGGCGTCGCCATCCATAAGCTCAAGCGAAAAGCCGTCGAGGAGGTGCCGCGCCGCCAGTTGCGGTAGGGCCTTGTGTTTGTCCGGGTTCACCGCAAAGATGTGCGACAGCTCGCGCCAAAGGTGCTCCATGCCTGTCACGGTCAAGCTCCAGGTGACCAGAGCCTGCTCGTATGCTTCACGATGAGCCTCGCTTTCTGTCGCGCTATACGCATCACGCGCCACCCGGTACTCTGCCCGCGCACACTCGCTGGCATCCTTGCAGCCATCGGCGAGTTGCCGTTCAAGATCCACGAGCGCGGCTTCTCGCTCGGCCACCGATGGCAGCTGCAGCGTCTGAATGAAGTGGCGAAGGAGCGGGTGCTTCTTGATGGCCGGTGCCAGAGACATGTGCTGCGCTTCGAGACCTCGCAACTTCTGCTTCAGCACTTGGCGGTCGGCCGTGTGCACTTCTCGTTCGAGCGCAATCGTAATCTCGGCTTGCTGCGCGAAGAGCAGCTGCAACTTCAGGTCCACGGTGCGCAACAATGCAAAGTCGGTGGCTGCAACCGCGTCGGAGGTCCATGGCGACACTGCACTGCTTGGAGCGATGACACCGGGAACATGGAGCAGGTGCACCGGCACCTGCGCTTCGACCGGTGGTACTTCGTCCAGAAGGTAGTCCGTGATGCGCTCGTGCGACGACGACATTGTGCATCGCATCGCAACGGTGAAAACGTCTCCGCGGTCGTCGGTGATTTCGTCGTCGAAGTCTTCGTCTGAGTTGTGCCACTGAATCACGCACCCACGCGACAGAGTGGCTCCGACTTCTTCTGCTGCGCCGGCGTCGATGATAAGCACGTTTGCGAACTGGTGGATGTAAGGCAGCAACGGCTCGTAGTGGCGATAACATGCAGCACCAGCACAGGCGTCACCTCGGTGTTACGCTCGAGGAATCCCCACCCGAGTTCTGCAACCGTGTCCGTGAGCATGGGGCTGCCGTAGGTGCGATCGAAGCAGTGCACCGAGTCGACGTGGAAGACTCCTCTGATCCAGTCCTTCGTGACACTACTCTTGACAGGTCGCTCCGAGACGACAGCGATGCGTGTGCAGCTTGTGTCGCGCATGAGCGACGCACTGCGGTCGCCGATGAAGGTATCGATAAGACTCAGCGCAGTAGCTTCTGATCGGAACATCGACGCCGTTGGTACCATGTACGGGACAAGGCAACGGCGGTCGAGAAGAAGGCGGTGGACTTCAGCCCGCGCCGTCAGCGTGAGGGATGATAGCAGCGTGAGCAGTGCACGCAGTACCTCGGGCTTGGCGCTGGCAATTGCTCTGGCTTTTCTTCCGCGCACCGCCTTTGATGATGCCGATGCCGTCGCCACCGATTCAATGCCTCCGCAAAGCTCTTTGGTGAAGCTGAGGCAGTGTTTGAGCACGTGCCAGATCAAACCCGGGAGGTCGGCGGCTTTATCCGGGCGCGGCGTAACAACGAGGAGATGGCTTAGCGGCCGTCCCGCACACATGTTCGCCGGCTCATTTGTAACGCACAGCGGTGGCACAGGCATGTCGTCTCCAGAACTGTCGCCGTAGTCGCCAGCGTGGCCGCGCAATACGCTGCGCATTTCGGTCACCATGTGCTCCACGTGCTCCGGTGTCAAGTCAGTCGTGAAGCCCGTGCTTGTGCAGCTGTATGCCTTTGCTACTGTCCAAAGGAGCTCGTGCTGGCCGTCTCCAAGGTTCTTCGCGAGCAACTCTGCGAGGGCGTTGTGAGCTGCGCTGTGTCCGGTAGTGCTGCCGCCTTGTGCGACTGCAGTAGGTGCTCGATTGCTGCTGGTATGTCGCAGACTTCTACTGACGGTGTAGCTCCAGTTGCCTCGAGCACTGTCTGTAGCTGGGTTTGCTGAATCGATGCTCCCAACCACGGCACATTATAGTTAAGCCACACGTGGCGCATGAGACTGGCAGCTAGAGCGCAGCCTGGTGTCGTCCCCAGCAGATCCCAAACTGGCACCAGCGCTGTTGTCTGCCGGTCGATCAACTTCCACATATGATTTTCTTGTAGCAGCTTGTGGCGGAACACTGCGTAGCTCGGGGCTTCGGGGCCCACGGCTTCTATCCGGGACACAATCTCGCACAGCCAGTCCGCGTATGACGTTTGGCGCACGGTGCCACCCCAGCAATCAACAAAGCCCTCGAGTTCGATGGAGAGGTGCTGCGAAACGAGAAGATCACAGGCCGCTGTCAACTCCGACACAGGCGCGACCGCCGAGAGCTCCGACGTCTTCCAAAGAATGCCACCAAAGCGGTGCACACCGCTCGGCACGTGCGACCCGTACTCCTCGAGGAAACGCCAGGCATCGGCCTCCGTCGTCACAGCCATACCATCGACGACAGCACTATCCAAGAGCCGCAAACTCGCCGGGTCCAGATCGAATTCCTTCAGTGGCAACTAGGCGTACCGAACGTGGGCTACCGAAGTCACGGAAGCTGAGTGTTCTTCGAGATCACTGTTGTGCTCGTTATTCGCATCTAAGCCAAATGACAGCCCGCAGGCCTTGACGGTTGCCCGGAAGGCGTTAGCCGCCGCGACGCTCTGAAACACGTGACTTGCTTCTGTCACCTCGGCTGTCGCGGCGACGAGGCGGCAGTGCGCTGGTTCCGCAAGAATCGCCTTGGGTGCCAACCGCGCTTGAGCCGTGGAAGGTAAGCAGTAACAGACACCGTGAAGCGCTGCGCCACTGCTGGTATGCGCCACGAGTTCGCTGTCCGAAAGCGGTGTTTGAGCAGGTGCCGGAACGGCCGTGGAAAGTGCGTCGCTGAGGAGTGTAAGTCGGTCGTGCAACGTCGAGCGGTGCTGCAACTTGAGTGCATCCATTGTCCAGTAGTCGAGGCCAAGCTTGGTCGTGAACGAAGTGAGATGCACAACCGCTGCTTCGACAGCAGTATCATCGGCGTCTCGGATTGCGGCTTGCAGGCTCTGCAACACAGCTTGCGCTCCGGTTACGACTGCTTCGAGGTCAAGTTTGTCCGTCGTATCTTCAAAAGCTAATCCCATCTTGTTGGCAAATTGTAAACTGCTTCAAGCGTACAATGTTGTTGCTCAATAGCCGGTCCAGTGCTTGCTTGTTTCGTGAACGTGTTCTGGACAGGCTGGCACGGCAGTTGGTCAATAGCCAAAGCCGATGCGATTTTGCAAAACATCGTCATTGCCTCAAGTCGATGCTCTATTTTCTTTGGATACCGCGAATGCGATGCAGTCTTTTCAGTGAATCCCGAGGCAGCCGCGCTTGTGGGAATGCCTGCCAAGCACAGCAGTGACGAGTCGTCCAAGCAGCTCGTCATTAGGCATTTCGAGCCGCTAACTAGGCCCAGTTCTGTACCCCGCCGTAGCCGCGAACCACCCGCCGCATCGAACCTTTGACGACATTTCCGAGAGAGCGAACAGCAAAGAGTGTGCTCTGCAGCGGTTATGATGTTGGCGGGTGGGCGGCGTTGAGTCTACAGCAAACTAAACCTCAGCACGTGCGTGGAAGGCAGATCGCGGAAGCGATAGCCACCCTCCACAAGCTGTCATGGCGTTGCCCAACACACCAGCCCGTCTGTCGATCGCCACAAGGCGTCAGCGCTCTGTTCTTGAGGCTCATATCGCGCCAAGCTCTCACGTTAGCTCGATCGATCCCGATGACCGATCAAGACCGACGTGTGTGACATCTGACGGCAGCCAACACGCCTTGTTCCGTCAACAAACCCCCACCGCTTTGGATCCTCCGTGAATTACCATTTAAATGCTTGCCCGCGGGTAGCCTTTGCGCGGTGGCCGGCCTTTGGATGGACTTTCTTTGTCTGGCGCTTTAAGTCGGCCTCGCCGCCAAGCGTCCCCGGGTCCGAGTAGTGTGGGCGCGGGTATGGGTTCTTGTAGTGAAGCCCAACTTCGAGGCGCTGCTCGCCTTCAGTGATTGCGTTCTCGATCTCGGTGGGGCTCTTGAGTGTCCGGTTGGCCTCGAAGCCTGACCTGCAATCGCGTGAGGTTAACAGTGGTTTGAAGTCGTCTTACCGGGCTTGCTGGCGGATGTAGTAGCGCTCAACTTCGCCTCCATCCCCTGCATGATATACGCATGAGCATCCCGTTCCTGTAGCTTCCGCTTACTTACATGTTCGGGCCGTCCGCAGGAGGCGCCGGTACAGCGTGAGGGCTCGAGACATCAGACGTTCCGAAATGCCATTGGTAGAAAATATCTCCGAACTATGGTTTGATTGGACAAAACTCATGAGGCCCAGGCAACCAAATTCCGAGTCCATTCTGCAACGGAGGACGCGACGACGATGGTAGGCCGCGGGCGGACGTGCCGCCCGCACGAGAAGTTCAAGGACTCATGAGCGCCAATGGTTCTAGCTGCCCCTTTCCCTACTTCAAGCCGCCCAAGGCGAGGAAATGGTGCGTGCCCATACTCGCTAATCTACCACGTGGCCTATGTACTCATGTCGTTGCTGCATATAGCTCGTGGAGCTCAAGAACGGCGACACTTACAACGGCGTTCTTGTTAACTGCGATACGTGGATGAACGTGAACCTCAAGAACATTATTTGCACGTCCAAGGTAGATGCCTTTCCGTTCTTCACGATCGTCATGCGGCCGATGGCACAGGATGGCGACCGCTTCTGGAAGCTTACCGAGTGTTACATTCGCGGCAACACAATCAAATACATTGGCATTCCCGATAAGGTTCACCGACCGACAAGTCCCTATTGTGCTCATTCCTGCGTAGGTGCTGGACCAAGTCAACGAGGAAGACCTCACCAAGCGGGGTATGCGGGGTATCGTGGTATCCTGTGCGCTCATGCATCTGTGTGTAGACCGCAACGCGTTGCGCGGTCGTGGTCGTGGCGGGCGTGGCGGCATGGGCAGTCGCGGGGAAGGCCGTGGACGCGGTGGTCGCGATGGCGGGCGCGGCGGTCGTGGTGCCGGGCGTGACGGTGGCCGAGGCGGTGGTCGCGACGGTGCCGGTCGTGGTGGTCGTGGCGCGCACAGAGGCGGTCGGGGCCAGCACCCCCAGCAATAAAGAGATAGTAGCAACAGTCAATGAAATCGAGTGTGACCATCAGCATTGTGTGATCATTGCCGCCGTCTTACTTGCTATTGCTACTCGGACCCTGCGGGTTGTTCTTAATTAAATAGGCGGCGAGCCATTCAATCGGGTTCGGGGGCCGCTCCTTCACGAGCGCCGACATGCCCTGCAGCAAGATCGGAACCACCGTTTGGTCCAAGTAAGCGCGGATGGGCAGCGCTTGCACGTCCAACTTGGCAGCAGGGGGTTGGTCCGCAGCCTTTTCGGCGTTTTTAGCTTCGGCCGAATCGTCGTTTTCCTGAGCCTTGTCGTTCTTGGCTACCTCGGCCTACGCGAACGATGAGCGCCGGGAGCCACACGTCGCCCATAGTCTGCACCTTGGCTTCGGACAGGATTTCCTTCTCCTCGCTGGGCACATCTACAAGAGCCCAACCATTCATAAGCCCACGAGCCATGCAGGGTGCTGACCACGGCGGCGACGTACCTTTCGCGGTGTCAGCCATCGTCGTCCAAGGGGCTCTGTTGGTTCTGTCGGTCCAGACTCAGGATCCGTCGAACGTCCGGATACTGCATTATTTCACTTGGTATTTGTATACACGCCGGCTCGGATTAAGCTAGTATTTAATATAGTATATATGTCATAATACAAATCTTTATCTTGAGTATTGTATGGCGCCTCTTCGTATCCGGACGCCGTCTCAAGGTTGAAGCAACGGAGGGACTTCCTTGCGCTCATTGCGGCAACGGCCGCCTTCGTGCGTCCCGATGCCTACGCAAGAATACGTGCGAGGGCTCGCTCCAGTTATGCTACAGATGTGCGTCATTAGCCGGTTGCAAGGTGCGGTCACGGACGTCGCTGCGCAGACCGCCATGGCATGGGGGAACCGTGCACTGTTCCAATGTACCTGTGCGATGATGCAAAGCAAGGCCTTTGGTGTGATGAAATGTATTAGTGAAGTGGCACTCTCGCAATGGGGTCGCCTGTAATGGGATTGATCCCAGCGCGTGAGTTTTGGAACTGCAGGTTTGCCGCCCGCACCGCTGCTCGGTGGCGAATCTCCGAATCGGCCTTCATTAGACGTTCGCCGTCCTTACCGTCATTGTACTTGAGCGTGACGAGGTTGAAGTCACAGCTTGACTTGTTGCGACGGGCCTTGCCGCCGTCGTCGCGAAGGCGGTCCCAGCGTTGCTTTTCTTCCGCCGACTTGGCGTCCATGGCCTTCCATCGCTGTTCTTCGCGCAGCTGGTTGTTTTGGCGCTTGTGGTCGTACACGAGCTGGTGCTTGGCCGTGCGGGACTCCCGCGCCACCTTTTCTTCACCCGCCACATCTGTGTGAAAGCGGTCGGCGTCCGACATGTAGCCCTGCGAGCCATGCGCCTGTTCCGTCATGGCGGCGCCCGAGATTGACGTGTCAACGCGGATGAAGCCTTCCTTGCGTGCTCGCAGTCGGTCCTTCTCCCATGTTTCCTTGTCGCGCACCGCCTTGCGCTCATCGCGTGTCCGCGCGTTGATGTTCTTGAAGGTCATATTCGCAAATCTGCTTCAACATGGCCCCAAAGCTCAAAATAGACTTTGGCCTCCAACGGCAATCACGCGCTGGAAGGCGGCGGCCACCGCACGGACCTGGGGTGCGGCCGAGCAATGAGCCAGTGCTCGTGCCCTGCGAAGGGCCGCAAGTCGACTCGACAGGTGCGAAGCCTGATCCGCCGCTCGCGATATCCTTGAGCAAGGATTTCATCTCGGATCCCTGGTTGCTCATTGGCTAAAATCGGGTGATATCCACCAATTGTGTCGCGCGACGCCACGCCGATCCATCCATTGATTTTGTTGACGGGGCGAGGGCATTTTTTTGCACAAGTATACAAACATCCTGTGACGGTGCATAAAAATATATGGGGGCAAAGTGGCATCGACGGGGCGGCCACGCCACGAAATGAATTTTGGCCAATCGGATTGGGCCATCGGTGAACTGACGTCGAAGATTTTAGCCAATCACCAGCGATGATGCGTCAACTTGATGTGAGTATGCGAAACAAAATAGATGGCCGCCCGCAACCAAATCTGAATTTGCTTGGAGATGGCTGCTTCGATCGCGTCCCTCGCTGCTGTCCCGACCAAGTCGCTGCTCGCGGAGCTCGAGAAGCGCATGGAGTGCGCGACGAAGAAGGAGCGCCGCACCATCTTCATTGGCCCGCCGGGCTGCGGCAAGGGCACGCAGTCGCCCATTATCAAGGACGAGTACTGCCTGTGCCACTTGGCGACGGGCGATATGCTCCGTGCCGCTGTCCGTGATGGCACGGAGATGGGCAAGAAGGCCAAGGCCGCCATGGACTCTGGCGCGCTCGTGACCGACGAGATTGTCATTGGCATCATTAAGGATGCGATCAAGAGCCCCGAGTGCCGCCGCGGCTTTATCCTCGATGGTTTCCCGCGCACGGTCGTGCAGGCCGAGAAGCTTGACGAGATGCTTGCTGAGACCAGCACGCAGGTGGACAAGGTCATCAACTTCAACATCCCCGACCAGGTGCTCGTCGAGCGCATTGCCGGTCGCCGCATTCACGTGAGCTCGGGCCGCAGCTACCACGTCAAGTTCAACCCGCCCAAGGTCGAGGGCATCGACGATGTGACGGGTGAGCCGCTCATCCAGCGCAAGGACGACAACGTGGACACCCTCAGCACGCGCCTCGATGCCTTCCACAAGCAAACGCAGCCCGTCATCGACTACTACGCCAAGCAGGGCAAGCTCGTCGAGGTGGACGCAAATATTAACATGGACCACGTCACGGGCCAGATCCGCTCGTCGATGGGGCCCAACTAGACGTAGTGATACCCCAACAAGATTAAGTAGTTTCCCCGCGACACCACTGTGGGACCGTTGCACCGGGCAGTTGCCCATCTCGTGTGTCGCATCTGCCCGCGTTAGAAAAAGGTCAGCTCGCAAACGTCGGCTTCCTCTACCAGCGGCACCACGTTGCCCGCCCAGCTCACGCTGTGGCCGAGGTTCGGCGCCTTGGCCGCCTTGTCCGAGACGGCCGGGCTCGTGAGCGGCGACACGTCGACGCCATTGACGTGCGTGAGGAAGACTTCGGCGTCCGGCATGCCCGCGAGCGCGCACGCAGAGCCCGCCACGGCCTGCACAACGATCCAGCCGTCTTGCTGCCGCACGGGCTTGAGCCCGAGGCTGCCGTTGCGCTTGGTGACCTGCGCCGGATTACGGGATCCGCGGTTAATGGAGGTACCTTGAGTGTGCGCTCGTGGTCGAAGCTGAACCAGATGCGCACAGCCTGGACGAAGCCCTTCTGCAGCTCGCTCTCGATGAGCGTGTACACGCCTTGGTGTAGAACGCTCGGCCCAAAACGGGCGATGGCGCTCGGGCTCGCCTGAGCGGTGGTGACACCAGAGGCGTGGGAAGCGACTCACCATTGCCAGCGGCAGTAAGATCGTCTGAAGGCTGTGCGTTGTCACAGGTTTGCCGAGCGATTGGAACTTGCGGAGGGTCTCCTGCGCGCGCGCCATCGTCTGCACTACGTCCTCGTACTCGCTCTGCAGCTGCGTAGTGGGCCGGCCCACAAGCCCAAGCAAGTTGGAAGATCCCGGCGGATTGCTGTCGCGGCGCACAGCCCGGGCGGAACTGAGCATGGGCACCCTGGGAGTGAACCGTTGGTGAGTCACAGACGCACCTGCCATTGTCGTGCGTACCACGTGCCGACGTGGAGATGCGGCTCGTACTCGGGCGCGGCCGATGGCGGTGGTGGTGATCGTAGCGGTGATGCCCCGCTTGTGAATGAAATGTGCAAGCTACAGGACATGGACATGAGATCTCGCGGCAAGGAGGGTGGTGCGACTTTTCGAGGTCCTCGAACGATAGACCCGTGGAGGCAGACGTGACGAGTGGGCGACCAAAGATGTCGAGGACCCATTGCGACGGCTCCTCGCGAACCCAGTCGAGAATCATCACCATATCCGAATCCTCAAGTTGGTCGACGTCGTCGCCCGCCGGCATGTGGTAGAGCTTCACCTCGTGCGGGCCTTCGAGCGTGAAGAGGTCTTCTTCCGCGTAGATGGCTTGCGCCCATACCAGCTTCATGTCAGCGATGCAGCGCAGCCCGCTTATGACGTCTATCTCGACGTCCTTGTACTCGAAGAAGCCATTGTTCTTGCTGATCTGCACCGCGACCATGGCCACCCTTAACTGATCCGACGGCTCAAGATTTTGCCTCCGGACGCGTCCGGATACGCTGGCCGGCGACATTGCACCATTCGATGACGACCCGCGGGATCTCGGCTACCAGCGCTCTCGACTTCCTCCGCGTCTGCGGCCAGCTGAAGGTAGCTGCACGAGTCATACATGCGGCTTCACGAGTCGCCTAGCGCCTCAAGCGGACGGGCTGGGTCAACCACAAAGTGCAGGCGCCCGAGTCCGTCTCGGACCACATGTACCGGTTGGCCATGTGCAGCCTTCTCCTCGACAACGACTCGGCGGTCGACCGCATGAAGTAGTCATGTTTTATGCGACTCAAGACGCTAACGCATTGCAGGTGCATCAAGATGGCCATCGTGCACGACCTGGCCGAAGCCTTTGTTGGTGACATCACGCCGCACGACGGTAGGTGAAGCCAACGCATCGTGCTCTCACGGCAAAGCAGGCGTCTCGGACGAAGATAAGCACAAGATGGAGCGCGTAGGCAATTCTTTGATCGTGACATCTCATGCGCATGAACCAGGACGCTATCGACGAGATTTGCACTAGCCTTGGGCCCGAATCGCAGGCCGGTGCGTCCCCATATACCTCTCGTCCGTCTCACGGCAGGGGCGTAGCGAAAGAGATCCGCGAGCTGTGGCACGAGTACGAAAATGCGTCAACCGACGAGGCCAAGATGGTCAAGGTAGCTCTCCCTTCTGTGCACTTCACCGATCTGTGCCAGGACTTCGACAAGTTCGAGATGATCCTCCAAGCCGACGAATACGAGAGCGGTGCGCCTGCTACTTGCGCTCCATCGCTCACCGCTCGCTCGTAGCCCAGCAGGTGGACTTGCAGGACTTCTTCAACAGCACGCAGGGCAAGTTCAAGACGCCGCTCGTGCAGTCGTGGGTTGCCGAGCTCAACACGCAGCGCGACGCCCGCAAAGCCGCCTCCGAGACGCCCAAGTAACACCACATCAACGAATTCTCTTGTTTCAGGTCGCCGCGGGGAGCTGCGCCTTACGGTGGGCGGTGACGACGTCGTGCACGACGTCCTTGACGAGCGGAAACGGCAGCGCCGCATACCGCGACCACGCCGTGTGATCACGCCACTCGTCGCTTGGGAAGCACGGACTCGCCATCCCGTGGAGGATGCGCGTGATGCTCTGCGTCGAGAAGGCGCGGGCATCGTGGTTGAGCAAGCTCTGTGTCGTCTGTTGGATGCCAGCAACCTGCCCCGGCGTCAGCGGCTCAAAAGCCCACGGCTTGGCTGGCGCGAGCGCTTCGTCTTCAAAGTAGTCGTGGATTGTCTCGTTGAGCGCTGCCGTCGTGTCCCCAGCGTCGGCGGCCCGCAGCAGCGCGCCGTACAGCGCTTCTACCCTCGTGACGTTGCACTTCTCTTGGGCGCAGTGGTGCCAGTACACGTCCTGGACGACGCGGTCCAGGTCCGCGACCGGCGCCGCCGACCGCTCGAGTCGCACGGCGTAGTCGCTGAGTGTGTACTGGCCGAGGCCTTGCTGCTGCAGCCGGCGCAGCTCCAGCAGAACGATGTCGTCGTTGGCGCGCAGCGGGAACGTCTGCGTGAGGGCCACGACGTTGAACGTATAAACGGTCTTGGTCAGGTACCCCTCTTGTTCCGTGGCGACGTCTGCGAGCGCCTCGACACGCCCGAAGAGCGGATCTTTCTTCCACGGCTCAAAGTTGCTTATCGTGAGCGTGCATGTGGCGTGGAGCGAAGGCAGGAGGCGAAGGCGGCCTTGGAGCTCGAGCATCGTGAGAATCGTCTCGAGCACGCCCTCCTTCATGTCGAGTTCGACTTCAAGCCATTTGAGTGGCAGTGTGAGCTCACAGAGCCCCGGGCGGGTCGCGATCGCCTCTTCGGACTCGAAAATGAGACGGACAAAGCGCTGGACCTGCGCCAGCGCCAGCCCATCCGAGTGAGCAAGCGCGTGGAAGCGGTTGAAATCGGTCGCGACGAGCAACAGCGTGCAGTGCGCGGGTTTGCCGTCCCGGCCTGCGCGGCCAATGTGCTGGACATAGTGCTCCATGCTACTCGGCATGTGGTAGTGGATCACGCCGCGCACGTTGGGCTTGTCGATGCCCATGCCAAAGGCAATCGTCGCCACGACGACCCGCAGCTTCCCGCTGAGAAACGTCGTTCGAACCTGCGGTCCCAGCTTAGAAGTGCAATCGCGCTTAAGGGCAATCTCACCTTTTCCTTGACGTCGGCCTCAAGACCCGCGTGGTACGCGCTTGTCTTGATCTGCGCCTGGGCACTGAGATGGCCCGCCACCTGCGCTGCCGCGTACTGCGTGTGAACATACACGATGACGCTGCCTTTGTTGTACGGCGGTGCCGACAGAAGCGCCCGCAAGTCATCGAGCCTCGCCGCGTCTGTTGTCGGCGCCACATGCAGCACTAAGTTGGCCCGTGCGACGCGGTCTCGCCGCACGCCGTCCTCGGGGATCGAGAGGATGCGCATGATATCAGTCATGACGCTGTTCGATGCCGTGGCCGTGAGCGCGAGCACCTGTGAGGCCTTGGCAGCGAGTGGGCCGAGCCGCAGGAAGGACGGGCGAAAGTTGTGCGACCACTCCGAGAGGCAGTGGGCCTCGTCCACGCACACGAGGCTGATTGTGAGCTTCTGCAGCAGCGCATGGAAGCCCGCTGTGACGGCGCGCTCGGGCGACACAAAGAGGAGCTTGATGTGCCCTGCGTACAAGGCGCGACACAGTGACGCCTGGTCCGCCTTAAACTTGGCCGAGGAGAAGCTTGCGGCGCGCGCCTGCAGCGGCGGCGGCAGCTTCTCCATCTGGTCGTTGATGAGCGAAATGAGCGGGGATATGACAAGCGTGAGGCCGGGAAGGAACACGGCCGGCAGTTGGTAGCAGAGCGACTTGCCGGCGCCTGTGGGCAGAATCAGCAGCGACGCCTTGGCCTGCGCCTTGAGGACGCGGTCGATCGCCCACGCCTGCCCGGGCTTGAAGTCCGCATGGCCAAAGAGGACGCGAAGCGCCTCGAGTGGGCTTTCGAACGCGGGCATCGGCGGCAGCTCGGCTTCCGGCGTGGCCAGCGCGTGTGCGATGGCGTCCGGGTGGTTTTCCTCCCATAGGAAGTAGTCGCAGCGGCCTTCGTCGAGCTTGCGCGTGCAGGCGTAGAAGGCCCGGCCATGGTTTGCCGTCTTCTTCTTCACAACGAGGCGGTGGGCTGGAATCCCGTGGTAGCAAAGCGGCGTTGGGAGCGCCTCCTCGAGCGTCACGAAGGTCGGCGGCGGGGGCGGCTTCGCCAGCTCCGAGAGGCACTCCTGGACAACATCGACGCCGTCGTGCGTGGCCTTGCTCACAGGCGCCTCTTCGTGCTCGGCTTTGTCGTACAGCGTGGCGCGCATGTAGAGCGGTCGCTTTTTGGGGTTGCCGCGACTACCTTTGACCTTCTTCCGCATCGTAAGCCGGACGAAGTTGTCGCTGACAGCGTGCGTTCCCACGGCTTGTTGCCGCGCCTTGATGGCGTGTTTGCGCCATGCAGATGTGTCGACCTCGTCGGGATCATCGTCGTCGCTCGGAGGCGCCGTGGTCTTGGAGGGTACCTTCTTTTTGGTGGGAGCCTGTGGCGGTGATGTGGCTTGGTCGTCACACGACTCGCTGTCGTCGTTGTAGCGATTGACGCTGCGCTTAGCCCGTGGGGTTGGCTTGGATGCACCGATACTTTCGCGAGGTTTGGCTGCAGGCTGGGATACCTTGGCTCGCTTGGGCTCAGGGGGCAGGGACGACGAAGGGTCAGGCAACATGATGTCATCCACGCAGGGCTTTGTCAACGAAGGAGGAAAGACTTCGTCCATAACCAACAGCTCGCGGGCAATCGGAGGTGCAGCTTCCTCGACGACCGGGGCGGAGTCTGCGACGGGTGGTGGTACTTCGGCGGGTGGTGGGGCTGTCTTGGCCTCGAGCTTGCGCTTCTTTTTAAGCTCCTTGCGCTTTTCGTACATTTTCAAGACCCATGCGTCGTCTTGGACCTCTTTCTTCTTGGTAGTTGTCGCCGTCGCCAGCGACTCGGCGGGTTTGCGGCGAGGCCACGATGTTGCTCCCGGAGGCAGCTTTGTCTTGACTGGCGCGGCCTCGGATACGTCTTCCTTTTTTCGTCTTGGCCAAGCGCCAGTGGCCGGGGCTTCGGTGCTCGGCGTCGTGGCTGGGGCCCCTCGGCGTGGCCACGGCGTGGACATCGCTTCACGGCTCCACTTGTGTAACCGTTTTATAACCGGCTAACCGAACCGTAATAACCGGTTCTCGACGATGCGTTTTGACGACATGTGGGAAATAGAGGCGTGGGATTCGGAGGATACATGTCGCAGTGTCGATCCAGGTCGCGTGAAAAATGTTTTTCACAGTGAGAATCTCTTCTTCTTCAAAGCTGCGTGTTTTCCGTGTCCTATTTTGCCAGAAACCTGAAAAGACCCAATTCTAGAAATTTGCACAAAGGAAGAGCGAATGGAGCCGGAAATCGTATCCAAATGGCCGTGGCACCATGTGACACCTTCCGCCTTAGTTGCACCGATGCCCGCGCTCAAGGAGTACCTCTGGGCCCTCCTGCGCAAGCTCGCCGCGCCGCAGAAGCCTTCGCCGCCCGACGTGCTTCCAGACATACAGACACGCCTCTCCTCCGAGGCCTACGCTGTCATCTCCCACCTGCTCTACAACTACAGCAACGTGGCGAGCCTCGCGTCCATCGCCGCCTCCGAGGCCGCGCCGATACCGACGCGACTAGCCGTTGTGCTGGACTTGGACGAGTGCCTCGTGCACACGCAGTACGCGGGGTCGACGTACTCGTACAGCGACACGGTTGAGGTCGCGCTAAGCGCAGACTACATCGTGACAGTGAACAAACGCCCTGGGGTGGATGCCTTTCTGTGCAGCCTGGCAGAACACTTCGACGTGTATCTCTTTACTAGCTCCGAGGCCGGGTACGCCAACCCAATAGTGGACATGCTCGACCCAACACGGTCAATCTTCCGAGGACGCTTTTTTTACGACGCGTGCGTACACACCCACGGGCTGCATCTAAAGGACCTTCGGCGCATCCTCCCGTACATGAATCAGTCGCTTTCCCACGTAATCCTGGTAGACAACAACCCGATCTCGTTTCTTCCCCAGCCTCGCAACGGCATACCGCTTCCAAGTTTCTTGGACGACGCGGCCGACCGCGCGCTACCACTCGTCCTAGATGTTCTCCTCGCACTCCGGCACGTAGCCGATGTTCGTCCGTGTCTGGACCGTGTCTTTCACCTGGCGACGGCCCTCGCGCCAGCTCAGTCGTACGTTGCGTCGACGCCCGAAGGCAGCTGCAGCTCGACGGACAACGTCCTCAGCGAAAGCTCCGACTCGACGGCCATGAAAGCCGTCTTTTTCTGACCCACCTTTATTTACCTTAACCATTCTGAACGCACTGCTCCTGGTATAATCCGAGCGCTCCATGCGCAATGAGAAGTGGACAGAGTACACACGTACCGTAACATGGCCACGGACATCCTTCAGGAGCTTCCTCGGAGCTTCCCCACGTCCATGATATGGCGTGGCAACCTGTTGGGCGGTCGTAGCAACCGGCCGCCCCTCTCCCACGAGCGCAGGGGCCGGCTAGCGCCGCATCGAGTGCCAGAAAGATCGAGAGGATGGCATCAAGCCTCCGGGGGGCGGACTTGCGGCTTGGGTGCGCCGGTTACACACGCCGCAGAAAGCGTTCGGGGACTTTCCCCTATGGAAGGGGAAACTATTTCAGTTCGGTTGATCTTGGATTTTGTATGGCAGCCGGATTTTATGGGGTAGTTTGTCCCATCACTTGTGTTTTTATCCCGTGACCACCATGGCAAAGGGTGAGGAGTCGGGCATGGGCCGCCGCTGAGACCTTTCGCGTAGATCACGGCAAGTACGATGCACCCGACTCGGTCACTGAGATACCGATCATGGACTTTCGCGAGTCGGACGAAGAGGGCTCGGCGCCGCGCCGTAGATTCAGCCCGCGGGTGCTCCTCGCGATCGGTGGCGTGTGCGTACTGGCAGTCGCGGGCATCGCCGTTGCCGTCGTCATGTCCTCCGGGTCGAAAAACGCTGGCTCATCGAGTCACGCGTCTAAATCGGACACGTCCACGGGCAGTGGCAGCGGCACCGCGGGTGGTGGCGGTTCGATCTCACATGGCGGTGGCTCGACTGGCAACACCAGCATCGATACGTCGGACCCGGAAACAGACCCCGTGCTCGCGACCATGCTTGCGATTGGCGACTGGGGCTCCACGACGGGCAAGAAGTCGGACGGAAGCACGCCAGGGTCCTGCTGTATTCTGTATTTGACGGCCGACTCGAACTTTGGCAAGGTTGACACGACCAAGCCTCGGTAAGTGCACGGCATTGTACGCACACAAATGCTAACCACATCCAATCTAGGTACAAGGTGGACTTTTACGCACAGGCAAACGTGGCGACGCTCATGGCGCAGTCAGCGGCGACCCTCAAGCCCAAGCCATCGCGAATCTTAAGCCACGGTGACAACATCTACTGGAACGGCGTTGGGAAGGACGACGTGGCGTACCGCTTTGCCACATCGTTTGAGGCCATGTATGCTGCCCCCGAGTTACAAGGCATCACGTGGCTCAACGTCGCCGGCAACCACGACGTCGGTGGCGCAAGCTACATCTGCGGCGATGACAATGACAACTTTCGCAAGTGCACTAGCACGCAGGAGATGCTGACGTACCTCGAGAGCAAGTTCCAGCTGCAGGCAAGTTACAAAAGCCCCAACCAGGACCGGTGGAAGCTCACGGACCACTACTACATTGACCGGCTGACCAAAAATGGCGTGTCCATCGACGTCCTGAATCTCGACACCAACCACGCCGACGTCCACGGCGCACCCGAGACGTGCTGCCAGTGCTACGGGTACTCGGCTAACACGGGCCAGCCCGCGGGCTTCGATCCGTGTAAGACCGTTGCTCGCGGGGACAAGTACTGCTGTGGTGGGGACACCGACATGTACGACGTACGTCCGATATCTTGCTTCGACAGCTGTATCTGATGCCCACATGTAGCAATGCGTGGCCAAGATGGAGGAATGGGCGACGCAGTCGTACGACGGCGCGCTCAAGGACCTCGCAGCGTCGACGGCGGATTTCAAGATCGTCAACACCCACTACTCGCCGCACTACCACATGAATCCGAACCGGATGAAGAAGTGGCACGATCTCACCAAGAAGTACAAGCTCCACGCATGGATCAACGGCCACACCCACGGCTTCAACCACGACATATCGCCCTGGAACACGCACTTCTTCGTCAATGGCGCAGGCGGCGGCATCTCGTCGCAGTCGGCGATGACGGCCACGGCCGCATACGGCGTCACGACCAAATGGGCCGCGGCAGGCCAGCCCTACGGCTACCTCGAACTGAGCTTCTCCAAGCAGTGGCTCAAAGTGCAATTTGCGACCTTCGACTCGAAATGGACCTTTGGCGGCTTCGACCAGAGCGCGACAGTCGTCGGCGGTGTCGCGCGTGGCCACTGCTGGTACATCCACAAGTCTGGGGACATCCCCGGCGTCGAGTGCAAGGCGTCGGTGGACGGAGCGCTTGGTGCGCCTTAGACGTCGCCTTGTGACGCCTATTTATGCCAACGACCGAGTTGTAAACATAATACATACTAAGTGATATCCTTTCTTAGCAACGTGTTTTGACTAGTTAGATCGGGGCGCCGATGGGCGTGTCCACTGAGTCCTTGCACTTGATGCCCGGGGTACCGGGGACGCGGGGAATGTACCAGCAGTGGCCCTTGGCGACACCGCCGCGGTTGGTGGCTGCGAGATTGAAGCCACCGAAGGTCCACGACTTATCGAAAGTGGCGAACTGCACCTTGAGCCAGTCCTTGGAAAAGCTCAGCTCCATGAAGCCGTACGGGTTGCCGCCGGCGGCCCACACGGGGTCGAGAAACTCGTTGTTGCCAGGGGTCGAGGCCTCGGACACGATGCCACCACCTGCGCCGTTCTGGAAGAAGTGCGTGCCCCACTTGGAGATGTCGTGGTTGAAGCCGTGGGTGTGGCCGTTGAACCACGCGTGGACGTTGTTGGACTTGGTCACGTTGTACCAGCGCATCATGCGCGCCGGCGCCATGTGGAAGTGCGGCGAGTAGTGGGTGTTGATGATCTTGAAGTCGGCCTTGGACTTGGCCATGTCGCGCATTGCACCGTCCATCGAGTCCTGGCCCCACTTCTCGATCGTGTTCATGCAGGCTTTGTACATGCCAAGGTCGCCCCCGGCGCAAAGGCGGTGGCCAGGACCGACGTTCTTGCACTCCGAGTTGGAGTTGGCCACGCTGAACTTCTTCGAGTACCCGAAGCACTGGCAGCACACCTGGTCGGCGCCATGGGACTCGGCGTGGTTGGTATCGAGGTTGTAGATCTCGACCGTGATGCCGTCCTTCTCCACACTCTCGACGTAGTAGTGGTCCTTCATGAGCCAGCGACCACCGTTGGGGCTCTCGTAGTTCTGCTGCAGCGAGAACTTCAGGTTCAGATACTTGAGCATCTCGGCGGTGTCCTTGCACTCTCGGAAGTTGTTGTCCTTGTCACCACAGATGTACTCAGCGCCGCCGATGTCGTGGTTGCCGGCGACGTTGACCCACTTGATGCCCGCAAGCTCTGGCTGGTTGTACACCTTCTCGAAGGTCTCCTCCATGCGGTACTTGACGTCGTCAGGGCCGACACCGTCCCAGTAGATGTTGTCACCGTGGCCAAGGATGCGTGAGGGCTTGGGCTTGAGCGCGCCAGCCGACTTGGCCATGATGTCGGCGACGTAGAGCTGCGAGAAGTAGTCGACTTTGTAGCGGAGGCGCGAAGTATCGACGCCGCCGGACGCATATAGCTTGCAGCACGAGCCCGGAGGTCCCTCGCCGTCGGCAGAGGTCGACGACACTTTGCCAGTCGTCGAGCCCCAGTCGCCGACAGCGAGCATCGTGATGAGTGCCGGGTCGGACTCGGGCTCTGCAGTCGGGATCGGTGTCGCCGTCTTCGACGGTGCCGTGGTCGCAAGCAAGTCGTCGGCCGATACATTCTTCGGACCGGGCGTCGACGGCGTTGGGCTCTTGTCTTCGGCCCCTTCCGAGGAGGTTGCCGATGACTTGCCGCCGGTGAGGGTCACCGCTAGGACCACGGCGAGGGCGACTCCCAGCACGAGCGACACCAGGATAATGATCGTCTTCTTCTGCATGACGACCAGTAATGGCAAATGGCCGTGACGGAAGGCGACCTGAGACGACAGGTATCGTCCTCATAGCCTGTAATTGCCTTATTCGAGTAGTACGTCGAGGTACCACCAATAATGGCTAAGGCACTTCAAGAAGTACACCATTCTGACGCATTTCACGGGCGGTGCTATTGAGGAGAGATGGTTCTACAACCCAAGGCTTCGAGAGTTGATCGGTCGCTTCCAGGCAGTCTCCTCTGTGGTGTGCATCGCCGCCAATGGTGTCAGGAGGTCGACCGAATACTTATTAAGGCAATTCAACCTCAGCACCCATTGCCAATGTCTGGAACATGAAATTTCAAATTCCCACCGCTGCGCCGGTCGCAGCCTGCGAAGCACACAGGCCTCTGTGAACATCGAACACGGCCGCAGCGATAAGCACCTCAGTTGCACCGCTCAGTCTGCACTGTGCACTGTACGCACACGCTGAACAACACTGTCCACCAGGACTCGACATGCGATGAGCTGGCGCTGATCAGGTCGTCCGATCGAACACCTGAGGGCATTCTTCATCCCAACCAAACACTTGGCGATCTCGTCGCAGCACAGCGCTCGACGAAATTTTGCCGTCGAAGCTTGGTCGAATCCGCTTGGTTCCTTGGCGTATTCGTTGGGTCGACTGAAGACCGCACCATCGACGGCTGCAGTGCCGAGTCCATCAGTCTCCGTTCCGCCAAACACAAGATCCTGCTGGCGGCAAGCGAAGCAGAGCGGAGAATCCGCCAGATAGGCCAGCTCGAGGACCAACGACGTCCCTGTGATCAAACCGTCGAGGAGACCTCTTCATTCCGGTCTTGCGCCGCCGAAAGTTTCCCAGGCATTCGTTTGAAGTTGGCGTCAATGTGCAATTCAAGCCACCAGCTGGTGGTGGCCAGCCACGATATGTACCCACATCCACGGCCATGGTCCGCTTGAAATGCTCTGCAAACTGAGGGCAGCAGCCCCGTTCAGAGTAGAATGCACAGCGCAGATCACGTGGATCGCCCTCTCGTCGTCGCCGCCATGGCGCCATCGACAGAGAACCTCTCCCGCCCCGGCCATGCCGCCGTGAACATCAGCTCGTCTATGCATGAGGAATCCTCGCGTGTGATTGGTAGACATGGCGTTGCATATGGGTCATCCGGATGTGAGTTACGTTTCCGGATCTTTCGGTTGTCACGCAAGATCGCGGGAAAGTGCGCGCGTGGCAAACGAACATGGTGCTATTGTCCACACCGACAGACGCAGTAGAGTCGTTTTTGTTCGACGGAGTCGTTTTCGTTCGTCGCTTGTCCAGAACACATTTTCACTGGTCGTCGCCATGCAGAAGAAGACGATCATTATCCTCGTGTCGCTCGTCGTGGCGGTGGCCGTGGCCATCGTCTTGGCCGTGACGCTCTCCGGCGGTAGCAAGTCCACTGACACCAAGGACGGTGCTGAGGGCAAGAACCCGACGCCGACCCCGACTCCTGGCGCGAAGAACGTGTCAGCCGACGACCTGCTCGACCCCGTGACGTCTTCGCCCACGGCGACGCCGGCGCCGTCGCCGAGCTCCGATCCTGAGACAGACGCTGCGCTCATCACGATGCTCGCTGTCGGCGACTGGGGCTCCACGACGGGTAAGGTCTCGACCACCTCGGACAAGGGCGAAGGCCCTCCCGGTTCGTGCTGCAAGCTGTACGAGGGCGGAGGCATTGACACGTCCCGCATCCGCTACAAGGTCGACTACTTCTCGCAGCTCTACGTCGCCGACATCATGGCCAAGTCGGCTGGTGCGCTCAAGCCAAAGCCTTCTCGTATCATCGGTCACGGTGACAACATCTACTGGGATGGCGCGGGTCCCGATGACATTAAGTACCGCATGGAGGAGACCTTCGAGAAGGTGTACAACCAGCCAGAGCTCGCGGGCATCAAGTGGGTCAACGTCGCCGGCAACCACGACATCGGCGGCTCTGAGTACATCTGCGGTGACAAGGACAACAACTTCCGAGAGTGCAAGGACACCGCCGAGATGCTCAAGTATCTGAACCTGAAGTTCTCGCTGCAGCAGAACTACGAGAGTCCCAACGGCGGTCGCTGGCTCATGAAGGACCACTACTACGTCGAGAGCGTGGAGAAGGACGGCATCACGGTCGAGATCTACAACCTCGATACCAACCACGCCGAGTCTCACGGCGCAAGCCAAGTGTGCTGCCAGTGCTTCGGATATGCCCGCAAGTTTTCTGAGAAGAACTCGAACGCTGCCTGCAAGAACGTCATCGGTGGCGACAAACTGTGCGCTGGCGGCGACCTTGGCATGTACAAAGCCTGCATGGATACGATCGAGAAGTGGGGCCAGGACTCGATGGATGGTGCAATGCGCGACATGGCCAAGTCCAAGGCCGACTTCAAGATCATCAACACCCACTACTCGCCGCACTTCCACATGGGCGAGCCTCGCATGATGCGCTGGTACAACGTCACCAAGGCTAACAACGTTCATGCTTGGTTCAACGGCCACACCCACGGCTTCAACCACGACGTCGCCAAGTGGGGCACGCACTTTTTCGAGAACGGCGGCGGTGGTGGCATCGTCACGGAGTCATCGACTAAGGGCAACAACAAGTTCCTGGACCCGATCTGGGTCGCCGGCGGCAACCCGTACGGCTTCATGGAGCTGAGCTTTTCCAAGGACTGGCTCAAGGTGCAGTTCGCCTCATTCGATAAGTCGTGGAGCTTTGGCGGCTTCAACCTCGCAGCCACCAACCGCGGCGGTGTCGCCAAGGGCCACTGCTGGTACATTCCTCGCATCCCCGGCACCCCGGGCATCAAGTGCAAGGATTCGGTCGACTCGCCCATCGGCGCTCCTATCGTTTAGGGGTCCTAATGCCATAACCCGTTGCAATTCGGTTCTCTATTACTAGCACCGCGTTGTCTTGCGACGTATCGACTTTGGTTGTCGGTGAGGCTTGATCTCTGATGCACAAGTTGTCATTTTAAGCTGTTAAATTTGGCGAAACTTGGTGTTTAATAATGCTTTTTTGCTTCGAATGGGCGCCTCTGATTCGTTAAAATGATGAACGTTTTGGCCAATAGCGTGCGTGTCGCAATCTCAGAGGAAACGTGATGGAAGCCCAGCGCAAGGACGACGAGGTCGACTCGGAGTACGAGGAGCTCATTCCGCCCGAGAACTTCGCCATGGTCGAGCGCGGCCTCTACCGAAGTAGGCACCGGTTTCTCGAGCAGACCCGAGCCCGTCCCCTTAGGTGGCTTCCCAAAGAAGAAGAATTTTACCTTCGTCAAGACGCTCGGGCTCAAAAGCATCTTGTCTGTCGAGTGTGACCCGTTCGCCTTACATGTGGTACCTAGAACGCTCGTGCTTGAAGACTACCCGCTTGCCAACTGCGAATTCAACAAAGCACACGGCGTGACGCTGCTCCAGTTCGGCGTGCCGGGCAACAAGGTCGGTGCGGGGTCGCTGGGCAACGGTCGCAGACACGATCCATAGGAGCCGTTTGTCGACATTCCTGAAAAAGGCATCGCTGCCGCGCTAAGCGCTGTCCTCGGTTCGCTGATGTGATGCCGCAGCGAGTCATCGCACTGCTTTAGACAAACGCAACCATCCCATGCTCATTCACTGCAACAAGGGCAAGGTACAAGTCCAATAAGACACTCTTAGTGCCGACTGCACAACACGCTTTGTAGCACCGAACGGGCTGCCTCGTGGGCTGCCTTCGCAAGGTATGGCTGCTCGCAACTAAACAGCACCATATCCAACTCTCTCGGCCAGGTCCAGCGCTGGGCGTTCAGCTCCGTATTCGACGAGTACATTCGCTTTTCGCATCCGAAACCCCGCATGATGGACCAGCAAGTACAGCGCATGTGGCGGCTTTACCGAATGCTCACATGTGCACCTGTAGTTCATCGAGCTTTTCAATACGGAGCTTGTGGACGAAGCGGACGGCGCAGAGCGCCCGGCATGGCCCGGCTTGTCATAAGGTGTCGCGGTTAACAGAGGCGCATTGGACTTGGCGCTGGCGCTGCTGGTACTCTTCGACGCGCGCCAGCGTAACTTTGTGCCGCTTCTCGTTGCTGCGCTTCTTTAGCACGAGCCCGAGCGCGATGAAGGCACCGGCGGCGACGACGACGGCGGCAACGATCGCCCACACTATGGGTGACACGGACGAGCCCGACGCCTGCCCTGGCACCGCGTACTCGCCGAGCTTGGTCCCAAGGCCCTTGTCGACGAAGTACCCGTTGTCCCACATCATGGAGAAGCCGCGCTCGAAGAAGTCACCAGCCGGAGGCCCCCGCATGGCGTCAGCGCTGACGCCTGTGTTGCAGAGTCCGTCCGACTGCCCGGGAGTCTTGAGCCAGAGGTAGTAGTCGACGAGCGGCGAGCCCGTGTTGGACGTGGGCGGAATCCTACGCAAGTGCAATTGACGACCTGCAGCCACCGGCGCGATACCCGAGGGCGGCGGTCTCGGCGTTGCACCACTCGCCAGCAGGGCTGGCCCCGCGATAGTTGCGAGACGTGTCGAAGACGCAGGTGTAGCCTACTGCGATGCTGAACCAGCCCCCAGGATGCGAAGAGCGCACCAGGCCGCGCCGCCGCGAAGTTAGTGCAGTACTCGAGGAGTTGGGCGTTGCTGCGGTAGTTGGAGGTGTTGATTGCAATGCCCCGCAGGCGCCCGGCGGCTGCAAGCTTGTCCACGATCGGCAACATCGCGTCCATGGTCGTGGCGTTCTTAAACGTCCACCAGCCGACGTCCACGTACATGAGCGCGTTCGGGTTGGTAGCCGTGAGGGTCTTCATCGCTGCCTGCATGTTGGCCAGGTACCCATTTGACCAGGCGCAGGAGTCGGCGCCGTCCGCGAGCAAGCCCACCGCGTCAGGCTCGAGCACGTACAGCACTGGCTGCGTGCCGACTGCGGACGCCAGCGACGAAATGAACGTGGCGTAGTCGGCGCTGTTGGCGTTCGTGCCTTGGTTTGAGAAGGTGCCCGCGCAATCCTTTCCAGGAAGGCCGTACACCACAATGACCGGAAGTTGGCTTGCGCGTCCATTGCCTGCGGCGCACTTGACCACCACCTGTGTAGCAGCCGAGAGGTAGTTGGCCCGGTCCGTGTACCATGTCGCGAGCGGCTGCTCAAGGACAGCCGACAGAGCAGGCTTGAGCCGCGGGTACTTCGACTGCGCGGCCACAAGGTTGTCGGGCGCGACGCCTTGGCACAGCTGTGTAGTCATGGGAGGCAAGAAAATGGAAAATGCATTTTGTTCGAGGGATCGCGGGGGTTACTGGAAGAACGTTTGCACCTTTTGCTGCGTCTCTCTCCAGCTGATCTTCATGTCGATGACATCCTTCTCCGCTGCAAGCAGTCGGGCCTCTGCGGCGTCGACCTGCGCGACTACAAGCGCGAGGCGCGCCCGCTCCTCTTCGTCCGCGGGAGAGCGTCCTTGGGCCTCGAGTTTAAGTGGCAGCATGTTCGTCGTCCAGGCTTGGCGGTCCAAAGCCGCTGCGTCTTCGGCGTGGGAAATCGCCAGCTCCACCGTCAAGTACGTCCCCGAGACCGTCGCGCCCATGAGCGCTACGGCCGCGGCAGCCCGCTGCGCAACGTTGTGCCACATTGCCATTTATTTTTCAAGACTCCAACAACGCATAAATTGAGCTCTTTCATAGCCATTTGAGTTCGAGTTTGAGTTTTGAATATGGACAAAACGTGATTTGATTGGCTGCCTACTTTCACGAAAATCAAACTCAAAGGCCCATTACGCGCCAAAACTAAAATCTCGAGTTTGCGAATGATTTGGCTCGTAATCGAACCTTGCGCCCAACTCCTGTGTAATACTGTCACCCCATTTTCGATGTGTGAGAATGAAGCTATTCATGATGGAATCATTTTGGTGGTACGCTTGTTCCGTTGATCACAATCGCGTGGGACCTGTTGAACCAGTGGTGATACTGGTGCACGCACGGCATTCAATCAGCAGCAGGCCCGGCTACGAGCGACTACGTTGTATCGTGCTTAACGCACAACATCTTCGCTACGTGCTTCAATTTTGAACGATGTGGCTGGCTGCACGAGCGACTATATGTGATTCATTGCTGGTGCACCTTTAGCTCACCCCAGATATGTCTTTAATGCAAATCTTCATATTGATCATGACAACGCCTGCATCCATCCCTTCACTGATACCGATGCCACTGGGTGCTCATAAAAACCTGCTAAATCAAATGCCTGGGTTTCCTGAACCAGAGCATATATGTATTCATTTTATAACATCACGCCAGCATACTTGACCAAATCTAAATGGGGCTAATAGCTCATTGTTTGGCATAGTTGGCCCGTACTTTGCACGGTGTTGTGCGTCGAAAAACATAGCAAGCAACAGAGATGAGGAGGTAGCCCGGCGTCGGCGATTGTCTTACCGAGGGCAAAGTCGTACTTGACAGGGAGAAATTTGCATTCAGCATATGGAGGGCACGGTTTTTGGGGCTAATAAACCATTTTTACGCTAGTCAGAAACTGCCATAGTTAACACCTGCAGTCGTGCTATCTAGTTGACTCATAGTCTTAAAGCTACGGAACCACTCGATGTTAGCTTGATCCTGTGTTGTTTTCGAGGGACTTTCGTCAATCGCTCACCATGATTGAATGCGATTTTACATATTTTTATGGTACCTCAAAATTTGTTGCCGTTAACTGTGGATTTTGTGGACGACAGGTTTGCGCCAAGCGTAATAATTTTTCCATGATGTTTGAGCGTTACTGCTGACACTATAATCGTTCGTGCAGCTAGCGTACTCTCGCTGAAGGCTTAAGCACATGTGTACCAATCAGGCACCTCCCAGGCTCCAAGACAAAAGCAACACAGCGCCCAATGCTCTGGCCATCATCTGGTCCACCACCAGCGACCAAATACACTTGCATTATTCCTAGATTTCCTTGTGATTTTAAACGTAATCCACTCGTATCCGATTTAAAGCTCCAAAGGTATCTGAACCACCCTTCCACGCATCCACTTCCAGCTCAGAAGTATGACCAAACCATACTGCGTCCACTGTCCTGCCTCTTGTTGGCGATCCTGCAAGATCGCGATGCAAATCAACCAATGAGACGACGCCAAAAAGGCGGCTGGCCAATCCAAGCATGACAATCAAGGAGCACTTCATTTGATTGGTTGCCGCCCTGTAGACGTAAGCCAGGTCTCGAGCGCGATGTCACAGCAAAGCCGAGCTCCGTCGATGCATCTTTCTTGGGCAAGTCGCCAGGAGCAAACTGGGGAAATCCACGCTCAAGTATGGAACTCTCAAGGCTGATTTGGACGGGCGGAGCACCGAAACTTCGTGTGGCTGGGAGCCACCCCGATTGCGCACCCATGCGGTTGACGGCAACAGTGACGCAGTAATGACCGGCGGATCTTTGGCCGCGGCCGTGTCTGGCGCGCCGCCACGTCCTTCTCTTCCTCGCCGTCAAGCACACGCAGTGGCGTCGGGTAGACGGGCCAGGTGGTTGCACCTGGCTCGTGACACCCGCCCCCTCTTTCCCCCAGGGGCACACCGCGAAATAATTGCCTACAAACGCCAAGATATGTTTTTAAATCCTCCAAGGCGCGCCTCGTGGCGTCGGCGCGTCACATAACCTTTGGTTTCTCGACCAATGAAACGCGCCGACACCCGTCGCGCGGACCAATGGCATCGGGCGTAGGTTTGGCACGCGGGCGGAACCAGTTTCATTTGCCAACTCGCCGTCCGATGCCATCGTCCACCGCCGCCCCCGTGACTGCCGCCACGAGCAGCACAGCATCGTCGGCCGCCACCCTTGCCACCAAGCTCGGCATTGACCTTGCGTCCGCTGGTATTGCGTCCTTCTTCGTTGCGCCCTTCATTACGACTGTGGACCGTGCCATCATTGAGAATGCCGCCGGTGCGCGGCCGCTGAAGCAAGCTCTCAAGGAGATCACGATGGACTGCATTCGCAACCCGCTCTCGTTCATCCGCCGCAAAGAGTTTTTGCTCATCTACGGCGTGTACACGGCGACGTATGTGAGTGCCAATGCCGTCGACACGGTTTGCGAGACGATCGAGGTCGATTCGAAAGCACCCAAGTTCTTGTCAACGACGGCCGTCAACATGGGCGCGTGCATCATCAAGGATCGTGAATTCACGCGTATGTTTGGTGTTATCGCGCCTACAAAGTTCCCGCTCGCGTCTATGGGCCTTTTCGCCATCCGTGACTCTCTCACAGTCGGCGCCTCGTTCATTGCCCCGCCGATTCTCGCGGCCAAGTTCCAGGAAATCGGCCAGACTCCCGGCATGGCCAACACACTAGCGCAACTCACTTGCCCGATGCTCGTATGTGCTCAATGGACATCAATCCGAGTCTCATCTTATTCATGTAGGTTCAATTCGTGTCGACACCGCTGCACTTGCTGGCTCTGGACCTGTACAACCACAAGAGCTCCAAAGCGTCCGAGCGAGCGTCCTTCATCTCTCGCGAGTACATCAAGTCCACATCAGCCCGCGTTGCCCGTGTCGTTCCTGCCTTTGGTTTTGGCGGCATCGGCAACAAGTACTTCCGGGATACGCTGCGCACCAACCTCCTTTAAGTTGCCCGTAGTGTTTTCCTTTAAGTTAGATAGACCTTGTCTTCGCTCCGTCGTTTCAGTTGGTACGCGGAGGCCCTGAGCTAGAAGGTATCAATCGCAGCTTCAATTCGTGCATCAACGGCCCAAGTCGTCTGAGATGGCTGGTCCTGCAATGCTTGTGGGTGGCATCGGGTATCTTCCCGGCACCACGCACCATGTGGGTGGCGCATTGCGATGTTACGTTGCCTGTGGCGAGGCGTCGGGGGAGATGACATGTTGCCTGCTCGTAAGTGGGCACTACTGGCGAGCAGAAAGTATGGAACATGTCATCGCCCGAAGCTCTGCAAAGCACAGTCATGGCATACATTAGTCACTACTCGGACGGCTCATGCAGGCGAAAATTGAGAGTCGAGGGGGCGACGCCGAAAGTTTCCGGTACGACAACCGACGGAAAGTTGGCGCGCAAGATTGTCTTGATCATCGCGTTGTGGTGAATGGCGTGGTGCACAGCGAAGGCCATCTCGCGCTCGACTGTCGACTTCAGCTCCACTTCGTGCCCCTCAGCCGAGAGCATGAAAGCCGCGCGCACGGGTTGATCCAGGTGCTCATTACGGACACTGGCTTCAAGGTTCAGAATCGCCGCAAGCTCATCCAGAGCGGCGTGCCGGTCTAGCTCCACAGCCGTGTTGCGGGCGCGGATGTCGTAGCGAATGACTGGAGCGTCGGCGAGGGCTCGGCGAAGGTGGTCGAGCGAATGGCGCACATGCCCACCTGTCGTACCCTCCAGAACAGGACAACGGAAGACATAGGCTTCGTCTGAAAGGCCGCGAAGTAGCGCTGTCTGCTGCTGCAAGATCGCGCGGAAAGCAGTGCGCACGGCCATGATGCCTCCAGAAAATCCTCTGCGCAGTCAGGCAAATATTTTGCCATTTTTTAATGTACTTGAAAAATGTATTGGGGATTGGTCTTAAATTTGTATCTTTCAGCATCGTTCAGCCCCGCGGCCGAAGCGCATCGGTCGACGAGGCCAACGCGAAGCTTTGCGCAACACTGGCGGTGGAGGCTTCCGTGAGCGAAGCTCGCTCTTCCGCAGGCTCGTGCTGGCTGCGCGGGGAGCTTGGACTGCCCCCGGAGGCGCGGACCGTGTCCTTGGGAAACATAACCAAGAGCTCAACGCGATGCAAGCTGACATTCACCACAACCATTGCTAGTGTGTCTGTGTTGGCATGTTGCCGAAGGCGCAGACGCATTTTAATACGCGCTTTCCGTGTGCTTAATGGCTGCGAACGTTGTCGACGTCGTCGCTGGTCAGCCAGAGTCGCCATCGGCTTGGACTTGCATTAAAGTCATAGCGAGGAGAGCTCGTGCTCCTTGCACAGATCAGCATCCCTGCGGAACCGCGTAAAGTTCATCCACTGTCGGCGACTGAAGAGTTCGAAGACTCGCCGAACCAGTGCGCACCGGTTCGAATGCACAAGATACCGTCGATGGCTTCTGATTGGAAAAACACATCGTTTCATTTGCGCCAAGCAGCCATTCGAGGCGGCGGCATGGAAGATCCATCGATGTGAGCGCAGCCCGAGCCCATCGTGGGCTGAAAGCACGTAGGGCAACTGGCACGTTTGCCATCACATCGGTGGCGGCATCGTACTGCGCATTCCCAGCGTCCTGCGTCGTCGTCGAGTGGACGATCAAGAGCTCCCGCGTCAGCGCGTGCTCCTTGGCGCCCAATGTCACAGCATGCTCGTTGCCTTTTTACATCCACGAGCTTTTCGACGGCGTCGACGTCGCGTCTGCTTTTGTGCACCTCGCGTACTCTCCCTACGCTGCGCTACAGCGCTTGAATGCCACCTTGGGACTTCCCCGTTCCAATGCGACGTTAAGCTATCAAGTCGAGTACTCCGATGCAGTGCGCTCGGACGACATGTGCCCGTCGGTTTGTGTGCCGGTGAATGCAGCGTACTCTGTTGTATCGGCGCCACTCGGCAGTCCAGCTGGGCCCTCCAGCGACACGTTCAACACTACCGGGAGCACTAGCACAGAGACACCCACCATCGCGCCGTTGGCTGCTGTAGCTGCTCCCCGGTACTCGGCGGCCGCCATTGTGACGATTGTTCTCGTGGTCATCTTGCTACTGAAGCTAGTCGTGTTCTTTTGTATTTGGTTGCAGTCCCGCAAGACGATCATTACGAAGAGCGAGCCAAGGGATCTTGAAGCGGCCGAGTCACCAGCGCGTCGGCGATGGAGGAGCATGGCAAAGTCCCGCAACGGCAAGTCGTTCAAGGTCACGGCAAAGCCGGGAACGCACGAGCACGGAATGCAAACCAAACTCGCCCATGACAACTACACACTTGTCGAGACTCGTCTCGTCGTAGGCTTTTCGTATCCTCGATGCCAGCTTACGTCGTTTCCAGGCGCAAAGCATACTTGAAATGGGTCGGAAGTACCGCATTGATAACAAGGCCAAGGAGCGCCAGGCCCTGGCTGCTCTCGACGCGCAACTGCACCACTTGCCACCAGGCGAAGCTGCCTTGAGTCACTACCTCGCCGCCGTAACTCGGTTCTCTTTGGTTTCGACTTATGCGTCTCTAGTCGCGAGAAATGGTCGACGGTGTATTCGCAACAATTGTGACCCAAAAGGGCAAAGTCGAGAACCGCTGGCTCTACTTGAGCGACTCGCTTCATAAGTTTAAGCTCAAAACAGGCGTCGTGGGGAAGCCATCGAAATCGCGATTCCGCGAAGTTGGCAAGACGGCCACGGAGCTCAAGACGCTCACATCCGTGACGCCATTCACCGGTTCACTGCCACCCGGGTACAATGGCGAGATCGCTGATATCTTGCTGCAGTTGACGAAGCTTCGGGCTGCCAAAAACCCCAAGCAGCCCTCCGAAACAAAGGACGCGAATGATGCTGGCAACGAGGGCTCCAAGACCGACAGCAGAACCGGCGCGGATGAAGGACATGCCGACGAGGTGGAGACGTTGCATTTGGTGCACATTGAGTTCCAAGCCAAGCCGGCAGTCACGTTCGTGTGCGACTCCGCAACGGACCAGGCGTACAGCCTTTTCCTCTGGCAGAAGCTGCATGATGATGCTGACCGCAGTGGGGCGCGACCGTCTGTCAGCATGAGCGCAGATTCATAATGCAGACAGAAACATCGAACTTGTCTCGTGCTAAAACGGCTGTTGAGCGGTTGACGCTCACCACGCTATGGCGGCCGTCCCCCGCAAGCCCGACACGCTCGCACCGTTGGTGCTCAGTCCACGGCAGTCGTCACAGATCCATCTAATTCCAGCGTGGTACTCGCACGCTACTCCTTGCCCGCGTAGCCCACGCCCACCGTTGACACCGTCGTTTACATACCAAGAGACGTCACCTCTCGCGCCGCGGCTTGGATTCGATTCGCGACTTGGCGAAGACCGCTCCAAGCAAATCCACGCCAAGCTCGAGCGTCTGCGCGCCACACAGGTACTGCCGAGCCCCGCGCCTCGTGGGCTTGCGCACGATGCAACAGGTTACGCTCCGAGCCCGGATGCAGCAAATCCAGTGTGTTCAAGATGTCTTCGACCAAGATGTACACCATGTCTTGGGTAAAACTTGGTTGCATACAGCTGTGATGCGTAGATGGCGGAGGTTCGTCAAGCCCTTGAGTTTGTAGTGTTTGGCCGCGATACCAAGCGTGCGCACATAGCGGCCTACCTAGATCACCACTCAACGGTACTCCAGCGCATGTACCGTGGGTATCGCGTCCGAAAGCGCGTGCGGCAGCAACGCCAGGCTGCCGCAAGCCTTCGCATCCAGATACTAGTGAGGCAATTTCTCGCTCGCTGCCGAGTGGCAGCGCAGCGTCGACGTCGAAACCACGAAGTCCCTGGGGTCAGATTTCGCCAGCCTCATCGGCTTCTTGCCTAGATTGCTATGGAGGCACATTGGCGCAGCTACTTTAAACTCTCGTGCCTCGCCCATGTGGAGCTTGAGTGGCGGCGACGACAAGACGCGATCGCGACCGCCAAGAAGCGGAAATACCGAGAGCTCTGGCGCAAGGCATACATATACGCAAGCAAGTTTGCCGCGGCTGCGCAGAATCGCAAACTCGTGCTGCGCCTCCGCTTTCGCTTGGCGGTTCGCCGTATCATAGCCGACAACCGCGCGGCAGGAATGACCAAGATGGGAGCTGTGAGCCTCCGGGTGATCGCTGGCGGCCACAAGAAGAAGCAGATGCTAGCGACGATGGAGCGTCGGGTGCTCGAGATCCAACGAGCGCGGTTGGCTTTTGAGCGCAAGCAGAACGGAAGCCCAAAGCGCATGCTTACAGTGTGGAGTAAGACACTTCACGAAGCGTCGAAATCGACATTGCCCAAGGTGCTGCCGCTGCCCACTGGGAGTGTCGCGTCGGACGAGCCTGCTGAATCAATCTTCCTGACGCAGGTGATGCCCAAGTCGATCAACAAGGTCGATTCCAGTATCCAATGCGACAAAGGCCACAGTCAGGATCACCACCACAAGGCCAGGGGCGACCGCAACAGGACCAAGCCGCTACCACCAGTGCCCTACGACCTTCTTGTCGATTAGGCAAGCGAAGCGAGGTATATTGTGCGATAATTACTATACGGTGTCTACAGGAGAGAGGAGCTAGTGATACGACGCAGTCGCAATGGGGTTTGGCGGCGCATACGAGCCACGCGGGTTGTACAGAGGTCCACTACGGCTCTTTGGGTGGTCCCGTGCGTTGTACTTTGGTGCAAACGAATTGCTGTAGTGATGAGTCTTCTTATGGTGGCGCGGTTGAGGCGGCGGCGACAACGGCGATGGCGGCGACACCATCCAGCGGCTCCAAAGCTCAGCTTCCTCTGTCTTTCCTTGTGCTTGCAGCGCATTGTACTCGCGGTTCAGCTCCTCTTCCAGCTGAACGCGTTCGATTTCGGCCAGCAGCTCGTCGATCTCAGCGTCTTCGATGTAGGCGGCTGCGTTGTCGCTCTCATCAGGCGCGTCGTAGCAATATTCGTCCCATTCACTGTGTTGCGGTGGCGGCGGCGGCGGCGCTGGCGCAGCGCCCCAAGTGGGAACGAAGGAGACAGCGTTCGGATTGAGCTTCATGCGTTCTTGAGGAAGAAGGATTGACGATCGAAGGTGCCCGCTGAATCCTATCCGGATACGCAACACAAGCATTGAGTATGTCGGCACCGAATATTTCCTCATCCGGATACGGAACCCATTTTTATTTTCCTCCTTTTTCTTTCGTCGATTTTATGTTCTCTTGGAGTTTGTATGCAGCGCACCAAAATGCGTTTTAATGCGCGTGCCACGTCCAAGCCCGAGAAAGATCACACAGCACTTATCAACTATGGCATACTTAAATCAAGTCAAAACGTGACATCAAGCAAGGTCGTCTTCTACGAAAACTCAAGGACGGTGCATTACATCCGCAGAGTCGTCTTACCGACACAGATCGGGCACATCGGGTGCTGGAAATGGGTCTGAGAAGCAGAAAACGGACGGCTCTATGTCGCTTGATCCACCCATGCGCTCCGTGCTGCCTGTAGCTGCGGTACCGAGCCGCACTCGTTGGTATCCCGAGGCTGCTAGCAGCGTGCCATCGCCCTCTGTCTGGCCGCCGTCGATGACCAAGATGGCGAGAACTTTCCGCGCCGGCCGTTGGGCGTCGGTAAAAACGCAGCGTCCCATTGGACTGTTCGTAAACGGCTCGGGCTGTGATTGGCGGAAAGTATTTTTCCGTGCACGGGATTGGCTGTTCTGGCGGTTGCGATATGGTTGAAGTTGGGATCGATCGAAACTGGTTGCTATTTCGAGCGATCGCATTTTGCATTTCCCAAGATATCGACGACCATGGCCAAGAAGACCCTCGCGACCAAGGCGCCTGCCAGCCCCCGCAAGGACAAGCTGTCGAAGACACTGAACGTGGACGCGCCGCCGTACATCCCTACGTTGGGATGGAAGACGCCACTCACGGACGACCTCATCTGGACGGCTGGACTGCCATACACGCCTGGCACGCAGAAGCATGATGGCTTTGTTATCCTGGATCAGGTGATCGACTACCGTGAAGTGCCGGACGAAGAGTTGTTTGATCCGGCGTTCTACCCGTTCACGCAAACTGACCTGCGCGAGCTCGAGATGTGCGAGCAAATGAATGAGCTGCTTGCAGAGCTTGAGATTCTCGATCTCCAGGAAGAATTGCACCGCAAGATGCACGACAAGTGTCTTGAGTTGCAGGACAACCGTCGCAGTGAAGAACCCATGATCCAGAACATCCTCAAGCGCACCACCAAAACGGAGCAAGCGCTCTACCTGACGCAGAAGGCCAACAAGTCGATCAACTTCAAGCATCAAGATCACGGCAAGACACCTCGCTTCAGTCGTCAGATCTACCAGCCGCGCGCCTGCAACTAACGCCCTCACACCCTGACCACCACCTCGTATTTAAAAAATCCTCGTGCCCGACGAGACAGTCGGGACCTCATACCACAAACAGTACCAGTAGCAAAACAAGGTGGTCCCCATTAAGTGAACTCTAGTGACATTTTAACGAAGCTTGCGAGTCCGTGTGTGGAGCCGCTGCAGCCCCTGACAGGGGCGCGCAAGTTGCTCAACTTTCGTGAGCGCCCAGGTAGGTCGATGCCGCCAGTCCTGTGCATCATATCGAGCGCAAACTGTCCCACAGTCAGGTCGCCATCCTTCCTCTGTAGTTGGCTTTCCCGATGAGCGATGCCTTCCCACTAGGAGTTTACCGGTGCGATCGTCGAGCAACACGCAGTCCGTGATTGAGGTTGTCAACCATGGTGCTCGGGGGCCGGTGTCTACGCTGGGCTGGCTTCACGCGTAAGTAAATAGGCAGCTGACAAGTAGTTAGTTAACAGCTACTGGTCGTCTATCGGTGATGGACTTGGCGGCCGCGGACGTACACATCCGTGATGTTGCGGTCGTCGCCAACGAAGAGGAACTTCTGGAACCGATGGAGGGCGTCGTCGTGCTCGTACTCGTCTACGGGGCTGTCGTCGGCAGTAAGGTCCACGACGAGCATATCGAGTTCTTTTCCGGGCACGAAGTTGCCCACCTTGTCCTCGAGACTTAGAGCCTCGGCCCCGCCGACCGTCGCGAGGTGGAAGGCTTCGGCGTAGCTCAGCGGCGCCTCGTCCGCGTCCGCCGGCTCCTTGCCGCTGCCGTGGCCCATGGCAACGAGCTTGGACGCGACGACGGTGTTGCGCACGGCGTCCAGCATCGACGTCGTGTAGCCCGCCGAGACGTCCGTGCCCAGGCCGACCTTGATGCCCTCGCGGAGGCTCCGACGGACGTTGAGGACGCCGCTCGTGAGCGAGAAGTTGGAGTTGGGGCAATGGATCATGGCCGTCCCCGTCGACTGGAGCAAGGCGCGCTCGTCGCCGCCGCACCAGATGCAGTGCGCCATGTAGCTGCGCTCGTGGAGCAGGCCGTGCTTGTGGTACACTTGGGCGTAGTTGGCGCAGTCCGGGTGGAGCTCCTTCACCCAAGCGATTTCGTTCTTGTTCTCCGAGAGATGCGATTGCACGGGGAGCGGCGGCGAGTGCTTGCGCGAGATCTTCGCGAGGCCGTGCATGAGAGTCGACGTTGTGCTACAGGATCGCGTCAGAGGGCTCTCGCGGAGGGCTGCCGCGTACCTCGGGACGAAGCGGGGTGTGATGACGGGCGTGACGAGGTCGTCCTTCTTGGCGAGGACGTAGTCGACGAAGGCCTGCGTGTTGGCCAAAGACTCCTCCGTCGTCTCGGTGAGCTCAGGAGTTGCGTTGCGGTCCATGTTGACCTTGCCGACGTAGCCGCGCTGGCCGACATCCTGGATGATGTCCGCAAGCGCCTTGGAGGCCTCGAGGTGCACTGTGGCGAAGTACGAGCACGTGGTGGTGCCGTTGGCGACGTGGCGCTTGACAGCTTTCGTGTACATGCTCTTGGCGTACCTACGCGGGTATATGAGCGCATCGAACAGGATTTGAGCACGCACGAGAGGTCGGCAAACTTGGCTTCGTGTGGAAACGTGTACGTGTTGAGCCACTCGAGCAGCGGAAGGTGCATGCCGACGCCAAGGAACGAGTACTGCGGCGCGTGCGCGTGGCCGTCGACGAAGCCGGGGAGCAAAAGCTTGCGGCCGTGGTCTACGAGGCGGTCGTACTGCACAGACGCCAGCGGCACCTTGTTCAAATCATGCACGTAGACGATTTTGCCCTGGGCGTTGGCGCCGATGAGGCCCGACTCGAGCACCTCGAGCACGCCGAAGCGCAGCGAGTGGATAACGACGCCCTTGTACGCGGTGATGACAGAGGCCATGGTCGGCAAATCGGAGAATGGGTCGGCCACGGATGTCTCCGCGGGCCACCAGCTGTCCGCAAGATCTCACCGCATCCGAGCTCTGTGTCACGCCACTGGACTTCCAGCGCATGTTTCCGTTGCTGCGGGCGGTTGCGTGACACGCTCGCCCTTCAACCGGTCATCCATTTTGGTTCAACGAACGCCGCCCCCGTGGGTGCGGTCGGCGAAGCGGACGTCGGCGCGGAGAATTCGTGGCAGCGATGCGCCGAGAATCCCGCACGGATTGCATCCTCCCATCTTCAACTTGTGCCGAAGCGGTGGGTGATCTCAGGAGACTCACTGAGGAAGGTGCAGTTGCAACCTGTCCGAAGCTGCGCCATCCCAAGCCATAGATGATGTTAGGCAGATGTGACGCGCTTGCTGTGAGCGCTTGCAGTGAGCGTCGACCGCATTGAGCTGGCATGTCGAGGAGCCTACGCCACAAGGCGAGTTGGAGGGCCATTTCCGATCATGTAGTGCTGTTCTACGATGACCAGATTGGTCAACCACGTGCGCAGTCACTGTGTAGAGATAAAAGACCAGCTACATGCGCGACAGCGTGCGATCGTAGAGCTTGCACCCACCAGCGACCGTGCGCTAGCGGCCGCGCACTTCTGTCGCTGTCTTAGGCGCCGGGCTCTTGAGGAGCAGGACCACGTTGAGCTCGATTTTGCCGGGCTTTGCCCACGGGACCTTGGTTTGTATGTTTATCACGGCTTGAGGCAGCGGCGGCTCGTGTCGGCGCAGTGAGCAGGCATTTCGGAGCTGGAGCGACCCCCAGAGGCGGTGAGCAGAGGCACAGGCGGTCGTCGAGGAGAAGCGCGGGACGGTGAAACGATGTTGACGACTGCAGCGTTCGCTGCACAACGCGCAAGGCCGGTGGGGCTGCCCACCATTGAGTCGCAGCCAGACCTGCGTCAGTGTAGCTCTCTCCATCGCGCTGTATGCTGCTTGACAGCAAGCTCCTCGCCACGGTAAACAAGATCTGTCTGATCCTCTGACTGACGCCCCGGCAGGTCCATGCGAGGAACCACACATGAAATGTGCATTAGGCCGAGCGCTTACAACTTGGCCTTGAGCTCGAGGGACTTGTCGGCCTCGAAGACGCTGCGCATCTCGAGGAGACTCTCTTCAAGAAGGTGGCCAAACGAACGCGACATCGAGAGCGGAATCGTCTTGCGGCAAGCGATGTTAAAGTGCACCGAGTTCTTCTTGATGCTGTACGCAATGCCGACACCGTCCGAGACGACCTCGCCCCAGCCCCAGCCATCAAAAAGCTCGTGCGTCAAGTGGCTCGTCGAGATCTACCACATCCATCTTAGTTGGCTTTCGTTGAAACGCTGTTTAGTGAACCTGCCAGTACTTGGAGCGAGCGAAGAGCGGGTCCTCAAAGATGGCCGCCGACTCGCCTGGCTGGAGAAGCAAGCGCAGGCCAAGGAAGTGACGGTCCACGCCCTTCGATTGCGCTGCCAGCTTCATGTACTGCACATGCGAGTTGCACGCAGCCCGGCACAGAGACGCCTATGGTGCAAAGTTACGAGATTGCACTAAAGCACGCGCCGCAGCCTACCTTATCGGCGAGGCGCTCGAGGGGGGCAGCCGACACCATCGTGTCGACGAAGGCCTTGCTCGCGATGGAACAGCTGCGGGTCGTCTCCGTGCGGCCGTGGAGGTACGGGCGCACCTGCGATGCCTCGTACGTGGCAACTTCCTTGCCCCAGAACTTGCGCGCCTGCAGAACGAACTGAGCAATGCACCGGCCACCAGCATTCGTACCGCAAGCTGGATGGCCATTTGCACGTAGGCGTCGGGGCTGCACTTGAAGTTCTTCATGAGCGCATTGCCGTAGCCGAAGAACGACTCGACGTGGACCTCGTGGTCGTCGACGGTCAAGTCGAACGTGTGCTCGGCCAGGGCGATGTTGTGCAGCGTTGCCCGCGTGATGTTGAAGGGCACTTGGGTCACGGCCGGTAGGCGCGCCGCCAGGGTCGCGTGGGGCACTGTGAGGTCGCCGAGGTTGATCGTCTGGTTGCGCAGACCGGTCAAGATGTAGTCGGCGTAGACGCTCATGGCCATGCCATCGAGCATCGAGTGCTCGGCGAGGATGCCGGCCTTGCCGTTCTCAAAGACAATGAGCTGGATGGTCTTGTCGTAGAAACGGTTGCGGCCGTTGCCGTGCCAGAGAGCGCGGGAGACCTCCGTGCGCGACACGGGCGTCTCGTCGTCGAGGCAGAGCACGACGACAGCCGACTCGATGTCCTTGAGCGACGCTTCGTTACCGTCCACGAGGAGCTGGTCCCGGCCGTCGGCCCACACGTCGCGGTCCTGCGACGAAAGCACACCGATGGAAGATTCCTTGCCGCCGGCGATCGCAATGATCTTCTCGAGCACCGTCGACCACTCGAGGAACGAAAGCGGCGTCGCCGGCTGGTGCACCTTGAAGTACTTATTGTTGCGGAGGACGACGACGTGGTGGTGCGTGCTCGGGTCGTAAATGCGGTACGAGTCGGCCTTGCGGTGAGGAATACGACACGCGTTGAACATGTACTTGTAAGCTGTGGAGCAAAGCGGCGTCTTGCCGCGACCGAGCATTTCCGGCGGCCGGGTGCCCGTGGCCACCTGGTTGCGGAAATCCATCGTGGCCACGAGAAGGCTCGCAGCGCGACCAACCTGCGACCGCTGCGAGGCATGGGCCGCATCCGCGAAATGAAAGAAGTACGAGACATAAAAGACGACGGGATCGCGCACTTCGAGGTAGCCCAGCTTGTTCCACCATTCGGCAAGGTACGACGTATTGGGGCGGGCCGTCGCGCGCTCGAGGAGTCGCTTCTGCAGTGCTGGGCCGAGCGGACCAGCAAGGAAGTCAGCGACGGCCTTCTTGGTCGCGGCAAACTCAGCATCCGTCGCAAGCGGCCGCACGGTCTGCAGGTACAAAGCGCACGTGGCCTCAAGCGTGGGCACCGGTAAGGTCGGCAAGCTCTTCTGATGCGCGTACAAAGGCTGGGTCGAGACCTCGAGGTCCTCCTCGTCGCGGTAGTCCCCCCAGCACTCGCGGAAGCCGCCCGGGTAGTTCGTGTTGCTGGCCATCTCGTCGGCTGTTGACGAATCCGAAAATACCGCCGCCCAAGCCGAGGATTTGCGACGTCGCTTCTGATTGGCTGAAATACCGTGACTACAACACGCGTGAGGCGGGATCGTCACGAGCCGACGTTGAACTCGGGCCGAAGATCGGCAGCAGCCGGACAGGTCCCGGCCCCCGACGTCCCAGGGCGGCCTGATGGCGCAAGCGCCGTGGATGCAACCGGCGAAAGGAGTGCGGGGCCAGCGCTGCGGTGATGCGGGCGGCGCAAGGCGATTTCAACGCCCATATGGACTCCTTGGAGCCAAATCGGATGCACCAAGCATGGCGTGCAACCACGATCGTAGCTTATCAGAGCGGCGCCGATGCTCTCAGAGCCGACGTACGTGGGATTCTATGCCCACGCGCTTTGCTGTCGAGGCAACGAATGACCTAAAAGCAGCAAGAGCTTTCGCCAGATAGCTAACCGTTGGGTATGATGGAGGCGTACTCCAGCTCCCTCGGCGATTCATCACATTATCGCTCCTGCCAGTTGTCATTGCAGGGCCAAGTAGCACTCCGATGGCATGGAGCACGAGCCTGCGTATTGCAATCAATCGACTGCAATACAAGATCACATTGCATCGAAGTCTCACATTGAAGGCAAAGACTGCAGACCGTTGACTAGCCTTTAAGGCCTGTGCGGTACCGCTGGAGACCAATCAACAAAACACCGGGAACGACGATCCATGCGCCAACGCCAAAGACGGAGCTGGCAAGGCGCGCAGCAACGTTGCACCACGCCAGTGAGGCCACGAGGTACAGGCCGATGGTCATGACTTCGTAGGTGCACTTGGTGCCAACAAAAGCCGAGTATCGTAGACACATGATATCGCTATAGATGGCTGCAGCCGAGAGGGTGGGCCACATGGCCTGTAAATGTATGGCTGTCAGCATGCCAAAGCCGACGTGGTAGTCGTACGCAAGGGACACGGCGGCGAGGGTTTTGCCGCCGAGCTGACGGATGGAATAGAGTGGTGGACTTGCAATAAACAATGGGAAGAGGCTAATGAAGGTGTACAAGTGCATGCGCCATGTGAAGGTGAAAAGATTCGAGGCCAAGGCGATGTAGATGGCACCAAGAAGTGTGCACGTAATGTATAGAACGACCAGAAAAGAGGATCCATGGACGAGGGCAGTGGCCGCATCCAAACTCAGTGTCTTGAACATGCTACCAAATTCACGGCGGTAGTGAAAGTAGGACGGGAGCGCCGCCAAGATGGTGGCACATTTGTCGGGAACGATAACAACCATGTTGGCAGTAATCAAGTAGGCAACGACGTGGGCAACAATCGTATAGAGCATCGGTACGCTCTCGGACACGCAGATGTACACGATAGCGTGCATGCTTCCGAGGAAAAGCAGGTGTTTGACGTTCAAGTAAAAGACACCTGCAGCTCCAGTAGCGAGAAGAATAGCTGCAATGCAGGCGAAGCGTTCGGCGACTTCGGCGGTCGAAAGCGTTGCCAGTGGTGCGGCTTCGACAGAAGCGGCTTCCATCCAGGCCAGGTACGCCTGGAAGGTGCCATTGAAAGAGTCCCCCAAGGCAGTGGCGAGCGCGATACCGTCGTTGTCAACCCACATGTTCCCAGGTCTTTTGGGCAATGACAGCGATGCCTGTCGTCGACAGCCTGACCTGCCATGTTCGACCGTGATCGATTTGGATGCGCATCGAACACGGTTGTGATTGGACGGGCGGCCACTTCCTACGGGAATCAGAAAGCCTTGGCCAAGACGCGGGAGGCTCGTCGTTCCCGGTCCAATACATTTATGGCAATATGACACACCAGGCAATGTGCCACACAAAAAACACTGCACGGATGCACATCAAGGGTGATGCACTGCTGGCGCCTTCGTTGTAGCAGGCGTTGTTGATGTTGCTGGCATTGGAGCAGCCCGTCGCCGTTGACGACCCGAGGGCGTGAAGATGTCGGGAGGCTGGCCGACGACTGGAGCTTACGCCGCCCATACACTGCCATCAATTCGTTCGGGTCATAGACTCAGTTGTACATGAAGCAAGCGACTTCATGCCGCACGAAGTTATAAGGCATTTTCTTACTACACCAACTTGACATACTGTAGCATGGGGATGTACGAGAGGGCCCGAGAAATAGAGCACGGCGCCCCACACGGTACAGAACGACTGCGTAGCTATGTAAGCGCAAGGGTGCCATCCGTCCTGTCGTGATAGACACAATGAAATGCAACGTTGAATGGCGGGAAAAGGTAATTTCGGTGGTTTTTACGAGGAAGTGCTGTGGAACACTACGCTTAGACCAGATTTATGTTTGTGCTCATTTGAGGCAACATGCGAGTAAGCCTGACGAGGACATATCTCAATGGCTCGGCGACCTTCGTAGCCGCTGTTCAATCCACGTTAGATCCACGCCATTCTGCTGAAGTTCTTATCACACTTATCTCATGCGCTCCACAAAGTGGGGAATCTTGGGTGTTGTTGTGTTCACAGCGTCTGAGCTCGTCGGCAACCAGAGTATCGGTTGCATCTTGTCACAGTCGAACCTTTTGAGCGGTAGACGCGGTGCTTGGGGCTACAGGGTGCAGCTGTGTACTGTAGATGTTGGCACCTCCATAGAGATGTAAATCCATTGGGAGCGCGTGATAGTTTGTTTGCTTTAGCCCATGTGCCTGGCTGTTGAACGAACGTTGCGACGCAGATGACGCTTCCTGCCTGCGGCCATCCTGTCTTTGGTCATCCTCGCGAAACGCCACCTCACTGATGCCAGCTCGACGCCATTGGCCAAAATCCCCCACTGGATTTTCGCAAGTATCGATTAAGTTCGAATTTCAGCCAATGGCATCGGGTGGGCAGGTTGAGGGTGTTCCTGAGGCACCGCCGGTCACAACCTTTTTCTGCTCCACAGCACCACTAAGAACATGCTTGCACGCCGCGCCGCCCGCCTTACCACCCGCGCCCTTCGCCGCCGCGGTTTTGCCACGTACCCGTCCCACGAGCTTGTGGGCCTGCCCGCACTGTCTCCGACCATGGAGCAGGGCAACCTTGCCAAGTGGAACATGAAGGAAGGCGACGCCATCGCCGCCGGTGACATTATCTGCCAGATCGAGACCGACAAGGCCATCGTCGACTACGAGGCGCAGGATGACATGTTCCTCGCGCGCATTCTTGTGCCCGAAGGCACTGAAGGCATTACTGTTGGTCAGCCCATTATGATCACGGTTGACGACGCCGCCAACGTTGGCGCCTTCGCCGATTTCGTTGTGGACGCTGCCGCGGTACCGACGCCCGCGCCCAAGTCGCCTGAGGAGATCCCGCCCAAGAAGGAGGAAGTCAAGGTCGACCCGGCCACGAACGCGCCCGTCGCGCCTGCCGACTTTCTGGTCACTTCGCAGGTCCCTCAGAAGACGGTCCCTGGCCCGACCATTCCGGCCCCGGTCGCTGCCCCTGTGGCTGCCACTCCTGCTCCCAAGGCAGCCCCTGCGGCCCCTGCCACAACGTCTGCCACCCTTGCGTCCTTCGAGAAGTGGGGTCGTGGCATCCAGAAGAGCCCGATCTCCAACAGCCTCCTGCTGCGCCAAAAAGCGTACTTGGCGCTTTACGGCACCACGGGCACGTTCCCGGTCGAGCCCAAGAAGAAGCAGGCGTAGAGTTGTGTTTTAATATTCCAAGTCCCATCACCTGCAAGTCGTGCACATCGTCTTAGTGCTGCAGGATAAAGCTACCGCCACCTTCCTTCGTCTTGTCCATGAGGTTGAGCACGCCCGATGTGTCCACCGTGAGGAACTTGAGCAGGCCTGGGTGGCGCTCGTCCAATGCCTGGTACTCCTGGAAGTCGATGGTCCCGTTCTTGTCCGTGTCCGCTTCATGGAACGTGCTGAGCACGAGCTTCTCGATTTGCTCGTCCGTAAGGCCGATTTCTACATAGTTCCAAACGTCAGTGGGATGCACAAGAGATCGTGTCTACCTTTGCTTTCTTCCAAGCACGACTTGAGCATTTGCATCGTCGTTTCCTGCGTGATGAAGCCTTCGCCCAACGGGTCCATCCATTGGAAGGCCATGCGAAGCTTCTCTTCCCGCGTTGCTTTCTGACTCAGCACTGAGAGGCCCTTGACGAGATCCCCGAATGACAGCTATCATGGCAACATGAGGTTTCTCGGTTGGCGCCGATGTAGGTTGTACTTCTTCGTGGAGGTTGGTGGAGAAGAACGCATAAAGGCGGTTGGGGAAGAGCGACTTGGACGAGACGCCAAGGAAGCGCATGAAGTCTTCCTTGGAGATACGGATGACGCTCGAGTCCTGAAGTTCGGGCGTCGAGCCGTAGCCCAAAAGCCCCATCGTGTGCTCACGGATCGAGTCGATCTCCTTGGCCGTGAAATGAGTGCATTCGACGAGTGCCAATGTCTCTTGCTGCCGCAAGAGTGCCACCTTATCTTCGAGAGCCCGCGTGACACCTGTGGCTGGCGCGGGGGGTATAGGTTGTACAAGTGGCGCGGTGACCGGAGCCGGCGCCGATGCAGGGGGCGGAGGTGGAGCTGCGGCCTGGCCTCGAGAGAAGATGGAGCGCTTGCGCTCGCTGCCTCCGCGCGGGAGCGAGTCCGTGGCGCTTGGGCGGTCCGTCTCCTCCTTCGACCGGCGCTTGAGCTTCCCCTGTTTGTTACCCATCTCGATATCACCGTCATTTGGCTTGAAATGGCTGAGCAAACGTCCGGATGCTCTATCCGGACACTTGACCCAACCGACGGTAACGGCTTTCGACGTGCGCGCTGTGCTCGAATTTCCCCTGGCGGCCAAATGCACTTACGGAGCTGGCAATTCAATGGCAATCCAGGGACCAAGGGCGTCTGCGGGATATCGCGGCATCGCGTTGGTTCCTGTCGGCGGTGTGTACTTGGGTGGCAAGACTCAGTCTGGCCTTTGACAGGGTGTGTCATACGCATGGAACTCAGCCTCGACGCCATGATGATTAATTCGACGAAAACGACCCGAATGCTGTAATGCTCGACTTCAATGCCATCAGCTTTGAATGAACCAAAGCACTCCTTGGACGCGCGGATGCAATTGGTGTCGAGTGTCGATGCCATGGGGTAAGAGAGCATTTTGAAGCATTTTTAATTAGTTCCGGTATACCAGCAGTATATCGTACCGGATCGTACGTGTCCCTGAAGCTATGCAATGAGTGCGATTGACCATCTATTCGCATTGATTGCCGCGATTGGAAGTCAACGTCGAAGCTAGCGCAAACTTTGTACATAATTCCCCACGTCCTCATCGATCGTCATTTGAATTCTACGTCGCCTCCAAAAGTGGCTCATTGTTTCTGGTTTGTGCCAGCGCTGCCTTTCTAGTTCCGTTCCATTTGATGCGATGCTCATGATGCAAAATATGTTTGTGAATTGACGCATTAACTACTCCAGTCGCAAGTTTCGGTCAGACTGTAGCCGAGGAGGCCGTTGAGTTGTGAGGACCTCCAGTCTTGACGGATATTGAGACTTGAGGGCGGGATAAACCATTCAACAACAGACATTCCTAGAGAATCCTGGCCGTTGTCGAGAAGGACTTTGCAAACGACTTCATTTCTTGTGCCTTCTTAGCCTGCTTTGCCGCTGGAGCTCACCTACGCGAGGACGTCCGACACGATCACCGGCGGCCAGGTCTTGATCGGAAGGAGGTCGCTGCGCCGTGTGTTGAGCACAGTCTACGATGACGTTCATGGGATCGTGTATATATGTTGCCGATGCACCTTCAAGTGGGCGGTCACGGTGTGCTTGAAGTAGCGCGTCATCCTACCAGTATTGATATCGGGCAGCGGCGTTATAAATTGAGAGTCGAGTGACCCAGTGCTAGCGCAGCACTGCACTACTGTGCTGGGGAAACGCTGCTTGATGGAGCAAGTTCGCGTCAAGTCTGTAAGACCTGTGGCGTCGTGGGCGTAGTGAGACCATGGGTAACCTGTGGGGGCAGTGCGCAGTAGACCAAAATACTCAAACCGGTCAATGCTGAGTGCCCACTGTCAACGCTTTTGGGATCGCGTCCTATAGTTGTTCTTTAAGACAACCAACTGCTCGCACAAGGTGAGCTCCGCCCTGACACAGCAGTCTCGTACCACCGGAATGTGGCTTTTTCACAGTGAGAATATTCATTGATGGGCGAGTTCGTTGTCGCCCCGGGGCGTGTGACTGATGTTAAACTTGCAGTTGTTGACATCACTATGGCGGCGAGCTTGCAGTGGATTTTAGAAATATAACAAAAAGGATCTGCGGCACGCGAATCCATTCAATTGGAGGGATTCGTCGGGACGCGTTGCGCATTTGTGGCCGAAGGTGAGACGAGCACCTGCGGCCTTTGGCATTAATTTCCTCCACATGGGATTCCAGGCGGGAAAATGAAAGATTCCAAAATTCTACAATTGCACCAATGAAAGAGGAGGGCATTTGGGTATTTTGTCCAATGGCATCATTCCAGTAGCAACCACACAGCGCGATGTCGTACTTCATCCCGCCCGTCAACTATGGCATGATCGAGGAGGACCTGTACCGCAGCGGCATCCCGAACGAGCTCAACTTCCCTTTCCTTGAACGCCTCAACTTGCGTAAGATCGTGTATCTCGCGCCCGAGGAGCCCAACCCCCAGTTGCTCAGCTTCGTGGAGGAGCAGGAGATCGAGCTCGTCGTGCTCGGCTGCAATACCAAACTCGAGAGCCGACGTAAGGCGTGGGAGCCCATGAGCGAGGAGACTGTCCTCGCCGCTCTCGACATAATTCTCGACCGTAGCAACTACCCGCTCTTCCTCACCTGCCACCTTGGGCGTGACCGCACCGGTGCTGTCGTTGGCTGCCTTCGCAAGATCCAACAGTGGCATCTCTCATCGATCTTCGAAGAGTACCGGCGCTTTGCGGGGTCGAAAGTTCGCCTTCAGAACGAGCAATTCATCGAGTTGTTTGATACGGACCTCGTGACCATCCCGACAAACCCGCCCAACTGGATCAAGACCCATATGTACTCTGGGCCGTAGCCGTCTTTGCGTAGGTCCAAAAATTCACCTCCCTTTACCATTCGTTTCGCGCAAATCGTGTTTCTGCCGACTAAGGCATGCTGAAGCTCTCTTCTCGACTTGACTTTGAAGGTTCATGGCTAAACATGGGGCTCCATCTCAAAAAGGAATAAATCCTTTCAGCTTAAACATAGATGTGCGGCGCAAGCGCTCTGCGTGAGCGCACGGGGGACTTAGCAGCCACCGACCTGCTCGAGCGCGCAGTCGATCTGGTCCTGGTCCTCCAACTCGAGCTACATTGTCGCCAAGTTTATGTGCGGAAGGTCTTCGCGGACGTACCATCTTGGGAGTCTGATCAGGGGCAATGCGCGTGCCATCAAGAAGGAAACGGAGGGCCGAAACGGGGACACCCTTGCGCTGGGCGTAGGCGCTGAAGATCTTCTCCATCTTAGTATGGGGCTTGACCTTGAAGAACGTCTCCTCGCCCGACTACATGCACAAACCAGCGTCAACTACGAGGCCTAAATTGCATGCAGCCCTACCTGGTCCTTCACACGGATGGTGATCGTCTGCTTCTTGTCTTCGCCATCGGCGGCGACCTTATCTTCCTGGTCCGACATGGTGCGAGGTTTTTCGGTTCTGACGGCAGAGTTCCCCCCGTTCTTTTTTCTGCACCGTTTGACTTGGTCTTTCTATGTGGAATACAAACAGAGAGAGCAGACTGTCAGCCATACATTCAACGGTTTGACACATCATAACCGGTTGGCTAACCGAACGGCTAACAAGCTAAAAATAGACCCAAGAGCAAGCGGTTGCCATCTCGAAGATCGCGCGACAACGCGAAGATGATGACAAGCCACCTCATGGCCAAGGAAGAGGACGAGGAGGATGAGGAAGTCGAGGTCATCGATGTGGGTACGATGAAGCCTTCCGCCCAGCCTGTGTCCTCGACTCCACCTCTTGTTGCACGTGCCTCGGCGCCAGTCGCTGTAGCAACCGTTGATTTAACTGCCCCGACAGTCTCACTACCGAGAGCGCGATCACTGCCGTCCCCCATGTTGCCGATCACCTCCATGTCGTCAATGCAAGACGATCCAGACATGGTAACCATCGATGTACACGATGCTCCGGCGGCAAAGCGCCGGGACCCACTCGCCGTCATGGCAGCCATCGCGGGCGAAAGCAGTGCCGATCGACACGGCAGTCGATTCCTTCGTGCGCTCCACACGGAGGCGACGCAGATGACGCCGATCGTTCATAATCACGGACACGCCGACGAGAAGGTCGAAGGCAAACGACGGACCCAGAACGCGCTTTTGGCCGTCACAAGCCTCAACGAAGGCGCCAACATCAGCTCCGCCATCAATGCTCTGCCATTGCCAATACAAGTGGCGTTCCGTGTCAAAGTACTCGGTCTCTTCACGCTCCAGCTGCTGTGCATGGGTCTCCTCACGATCACCCTCACGTACTCGGACGCGCTTGTGGCCTTTGCCAAGGATGGTGGGGCTGTCGCGGGCAGCGTCGTGCTCTCTCTTCTCGCGCTCTTCCTGCTGTATTTGGGCAAGTACTCGTACCCGTTCAATTTTGGCCTCCTGGGGCTCTTCACGGTGGTGCAGAGTTTTGCCGTGTCGGCGCTTGGCGCCCACTTCGAGACGCACGCTGCCGTCTTCTCCGTCGTCTTCACCTTCTTCGTCCTGGTCTTCACGACGGCGCTGAGTACGCGAACGCGCCAGAAACGGACCGCGGACGGCGGCTCACGAACCGTGTTACTCTCGACGCCCGTCGCGGGCATGGTCGCGTACGCCCTCGTGGCCATTGTATCGTGCCTCATCTACGCCGGTCAAGGCGACACCTTCATGTCAGGCCCGACGTTTGCGATTTCTCTCCTCTTCTCGCTCGGCGTCATCATGTGGTTCGCCTACGATGCGAGCTGCATGTACCAGATCATGTCCCCGGATGAGTACATGCAGGGCGTCATCTTCTTTTACACGGACCTCGTCTTGCTCGTCGTTTTCCTGCTCGTCATGGGGGTGTGCATTGCGGCCTGCGACGGCGGCACCCCCATGGCGTGCTTTGGTAACTGTGGGCCTCTCGTGCATGTCGACGATGAAGACGACGACGCCCCAGTTCCTGGAACGCCCGGCCAAGTCGACGCCACGTAGTCGCATTGCAAGTGCTAGGCCTCGTCTCGCCAACAATATTCTTATCTTTCATCCGTCGAACCCGACCTGCTGTCGGTAGCTTGGGCTAAAGGAGCGCCACGGCGCACAATGATGGCGGCACAGTGACGGGCCAGGATACAATCATCAGTGGAATGACGCCGAGTCATCGTACCCCGCAAGCTTGCATGCGCCCAGATGGCATGAAAGCGACGGGCTTGTGCCATGGCGGCGTCCTGTGATAACGGCGTTGCGCCGGAATTGCGATTGACACGCGAACCTTCCCATCGTCTTCGGCAGCATTCCTGGACAACCGCCGCCCTGTCGCTTTCATCGCTTCGATTGCGGTAAGCACGAGGATGACGCAATGACTCCTGCAAGCGTCGGCGGGTGGCTGGCATGCCAAGGCCACGGCCATGAGCTGCATAGGTGTCATGTATTTCGCCTTGGCGCACTGGGTCATGGAGAAAAGCACGTCGTCACATGTTGCGTGAGTGATATGCATCAATTAGCCAGCTGGCGCCGGTCCCCACGCTCAAGCGGTGCGAAGGGCGGGAGCGCGGGCTTTGTCCCATGGCGAGGCTTCCATGGTGAGGTCCTTGGGGAGAGTAGCCTCGTGCAGCGCTTCCTCCACACTTCTCGGCGCCAGTGCCGTGCCGCGGCCATCCACGTGGTGGCACGCGGCCCTCCGACTGGCCAACTGGCCACCACCCACGTCCAACTCTGGCGGTCTTCCTTGGAAGAAACATACAAAATCCGCGGCGTTTTGGCCAATCAGATTTTCGCGATTAATGCATTGAGCCAGAGTGATTGTATTGCATACATTACTCAAGAGAAGCCACCAATTTTTATCTTTATCCAACATAAAAAAGTCACCACGTGGTAGCACCGTGGAGGATCGGAGCCAGTTGTTATTGGTCAAAATATTCTTGCGCCTTAAGAAGCGGCGGGAGGCGACGGACTCGACGACGACGACGACGCAGCATGTCCAAGATATCCAAGTCCAAGCGCAACTACCTCTATAGCCCGTACCAGGTTAACGTACGCGCCGCTCTCGCCTTCGGCAGAGCTCTCACTGATTGTAGGATTCGCTCGGCGACTCTGGTGGAGACACGAACAGCTTCGTTGACCCAGTGTTGAGGTATCGCTGTCTATCGCGGCCTCTCGCCTCACATCGCATTTAGCGGCCTGCCCGCGAATTTATCCCGAAACCTCTGGGATGACTGGAGCGAGGAGACAATGCTGCAGGACGATACGACATTAGCCAACTTTGCAAGCGGCATGGATATGACGTTCCCTGAGGGCGGCCGAAAGCCCCGATCCAACTCGTACAATTTCCTGGACGCCCTGATCATGGAGGCCAAGCCTGAACCGGAAAACAATGAAGCTCACCTCATTGCTCCACCTTTGCACTTGGCAACGACGCAGCCCTCCTCGGGCCTTCCTGACATGCCCCTCGCAGCTGCGCCTGGCAACTACGCAACCTTTTCCAATGGCCACATGGAGTACGTCAAGGCCCCCACGACCTGGCAGCCGTCCGACACGAATGCACCGTGGCCCCCGTCACAAGACCTTTCAACCGCGACGCCATCTTCCATACCGCTGCCCGGCATGCAGCCACTTCAGCAAGTCCTTCCCCCGACGGGGCCTCAAGGAATGCCCCAGACGATGCCCCAGACGATACCGCAAGCAATGTCGCAGGCGGTCCCTCAAGGAATGCACCAAAGCATGCAGCAAGGCATACAGCAGGGAATGCACCAAGGGATGCAGCAGGGCATGCAGCAAGGCATGATGCACCCGGGCATGGCCTTTGGTCAAAACATGATGATGCCGGGCTTCATGTACCAGCAGCCGATGATGGGGTTCAACCCAATGCTACCAATGTCCATGAACATGATGCCAGCCATGGGCATGAACATGATGGCGCCAATGCCCATGGCGCCGACCGCGCCGTTAATGGGCCTGCCCCCGGCCGCGCCGGCGTTCCTCGCTGCCAAGCCTCCACTCAAGGCGGCCGCGCCGTTTGTGCAGATCGCGCGCAAGCCAGGCACGCCTGAGATGAGCTCGATGCTCGCCAACCTGCTAGAGGAGGAGGCCGAGAAGAAAAACAAGAAGCTCGAGCGCAACCGTGACTCGGCGCGCGAAAGCCGGCGCAAGCAGCAAAAGTACGTCGAGGTACTTGAAGATGGCATCCAGCAACTGCAGATCACCAAAGAGCACATCCAGCGCCACCGCTGGGGCCGCGGCCCGCTACCTGCCGATGCCATCTGCGGCGCTCCGCCGCGCCATCGCAACGCCTTCGACTTGGTCAAGTGGACGGCGCGCCAGAAGCGGCTGCTGGGGCTGGCGCCTCGGGCGCGGGCCGCCGAGCTCCAACGCTGCCTCGCGGCTATCGGTGGCACCCTAGCGCGGCTGCAGGCCAGCGTGCTCGAGATGCAGTTGCTAGCGACGGGCCTCGACGCCGACCTCGGCGTCGTGCTGGGCCTCAGCGCCGCGCAGACCGCGGCGTTGCGCGAGGCAGCGGCGGCCATGCGCCGGGAAGAAGGCGTGCGGCTCATGCTGCTACTCAAGGCGTACCGTGGGCTGCGGCGGTTTGCGATGGACCTCTGCGCGCTGGGCCCGGGCATGGACATGTACTTCCGTGAGCTCATGTCGGGCGAGCAGATGTGCAAGTTGCTGTCGTGGACCGAGTCGGTGCGTTGGCGAATGACCAGGGCATTGCTGATGTCACTGTGAATAGAGCCGCGCCGAGATCGACCGCCTGACCTTTGATGTGGTGCCCGACGTCCAAGAGCCCCCTATTTAAGAGTGTACAACTAGAGCTTAGACGTGCAGGCATGTGTTTAAGCTTAGCACAGCACGCCGAGGTAGCGCGACCGCGGGTACGCGGCCTGGAGCTGCGGCCAGTGCACGACGAATTCGTCCACGACCGGGTACAGCAGCTTGCCCGACAGCGACAAGTGCGTGACGCGCGCAAAACTCTCGCAGAAGATTATCTTGGCGTCCGTCTTGAGCCCGACGAAGCGCAAGAGGAGAACGGCGGCGCATAGCGGGATGCACGTGCCTAGTAAAGTTTGGCTATGTCGTCGGGGTGGGTGGCAGACGGACCTGGGCCATTGCAGAGCAGCAGGTCGGGCTGGTACCGCAGGACGATGATCATGCAGTGGAGAAAGGCCTTCGCCGTTGAAAAGACGGTCGTAATCCACGATTGCCCGACCTAGGGAGACGTGAGCGACTGTCGAGTAGGCGTTGAATGGTACTTCGCGGCTCCGAGGGATCTCGAAAAACGTGATGTCGGGGTTCTGCGGACACGATGAGCGATGATGTGGCGCGGGGCGTACCTGGCGCTCTTGTTTTGCTTTTTCACGGCTGGTATGATCCGTGGCGGCGACAACGAACGCCAGCGGGGTGTATCGAGACCTTTGCAGACGCTTAATGAGCTTGAGCATCTCGGTCGTATGGCCGCCCGAGCCCAGAACCACGAGGGTACGGAAGGAGTCGGAAGGCGTGGTCTTCCTCGGCAACGTCCCACGAATCCGAGCTGGCAGAATGCACCAGAAGCGAACGAAGGCCAGGGCCACAAGGAGCGCGCCGATCGCGATGAGCGGCCACATGTCCTGTTCAAAACCAAACTGACGCGAATAAAACAGGATAAAAACACGACTCTCAGGGCATGTTGGGGTCTGCAGCAGAGTCCCTCGGGAGCAAGCTCCAAGAGCTCACAAACCACGTGCGCAATCTAACTGAAGACTCGGGACTAAAGTGCTCGTCTCGGGCTGCCGTCTGCCGGCGGGAACAATTCCTATGAACTTGTCAGTTTAAGAGCGGTGATTTTATCCGCAAACGCCATTTACCATGTCGCTCTTCATGGTCGTGGGCTCCACAGAGCCGCTGTACTCGCTCGACGTCAAGCCGCGCAAGGAGGAGACGGCGCACGTGGACGAGTTCGTGCTGCACTCGGCGCTGGATGTCGTGCACGAGACGATGTGGGCCAACAACAGCATGTGGCTCAAGGTCGTGGACAAATTCAACGACCAGTTCGTGTCGGGCTTCGTGACGGCGACCAACGTCAAGTTCATCCTTCTGCACGAGAGCCGCAACGAGGACGCGATCAAATCCTTCTTCCTCGACGTCTACGATTTATACGTGAAGCTTCTCCTCAACCCCTTCTACTCGCACGACACGCCCATCACCTCGAACGACTTCGACACCCGCGTGCGTGCCCTCGCAAAGCGCCTTTAAGATGGAACACGAGCGTATTCTTTGCATCTCAGTGGGCAATACCAACAGCCTCCACGCTTCTTCATCTTGCCCACGAGTTCGCACAACAGACAAGCCTTGAATGAGATGCATTCACCCCTCTAATCAAACAACGACGTTCTACCTGTGGGTTCCAAGGATCGACGCTTGCTCTAGAAAATGACTCTAGTTCCTGTTCCAGTCGGATGAGGGCACAGCGGCCTTGACACAGAGGTTCACGTTTAAAGGGATGTACAACAAGGTGAAGATAGGACGCATTAATAGTGAACACGACTCGTGTTAATCCGTTGTCTTACAGATTCTTGTTGCAACTGCGTTCCATTAACAACTTAGTTACGGGCGACCTGGCCGGCGATGCGGTCAAGATCGGTCTGGCCGTGGCTGGTGATGCGGCGGCCGCCCTTGTTGACACCCTCGGGGCACTTCTCGACGACCTTCATCTCCTCGAGCTGGTGGAGGATGTGGCGGATCAGACCACCGCTGGCCTTCTGGAAGCGCTGGCGAAGGACACCGCGGCGGGCGGCACCGCCGTACACCTTCTTGAGGGCACCAATACCGGTGTACTCGCGGAGGTAGACCTTGCGGGCAATCGAGGCGGCACGGATGTAGTACCAGTCGGCATCGACGGGCGAGTGCTCCTTGTACGAGGCGGTCTTGACAATGTCCCACCAGTTGGGGAGCTCCATCTTGCCCGAGCGCTTGAGGTGCTCAGCGTAGAGCTTGATGAAATCAGCGGGCTTGACGTCACGGACGGTCACACCACGGGGAGCTTCGAAATCAGCCATTCTTAGAGTCTAGCGCACACACTAAGTAAGAACACGTCTGTACCACCGCAACATGGATTGCTCCATGGTCGCAGGACAGTCTCGGTTCTCAAGAGAACACCATTAGACCGGCCCGGGCTTGCCGCCACCGCCCCTCTGCGGGACGATGGCACTGAGAGATGACATGCACACTTACTTTGGTAGAACTTTGCAACAAGAAGAGTGGAAACGCCAATCGCCCATAGTGCAAAATCAAACGGCTCCTGGCCAGTTGGCTGACGCCCCGATGCCATTGGCCAAAAAACAATTTATGCACGTCCGTGATTGGCTCGGGCAAAGGGTTTTTGTAAGGGTCGGGTTTCCGCCAATAAAACCAAAAGCCGGAGGCCCCCCCGGAGCCGCTACACCGGGATTGGGTGGTGGTTGTCCTAGGTCGAATTTTAGCCAATCGGACGCGGCGATTCCGCGCCTGCTTGGCCACCAACCACAAAATTCATTTTCGGATCGAAGCGCTATCATGTTGGTGTTGTTCGAGACCGCTGCCGGCCATGCGCTCTTCAAGGTCCAGGATGAGGGCAAGCTCGCCAACGTGGATGACATCCACAAGCACTTTGCTTCGGCGGACAAGGCCAGCCAAGTGTACGTGCTCCTTGCTGCTGAATACAGTAGCCACACGCGAGCAGAACCAACTAAGTATCATCGTGTAGTGTGAAGCTCAAGGCCTTCAACGCCTTCAAGGACACGACGGAGGCCGTCGCCGCCGCTGCTGACTGCACGGACGGCACGGTTGGCAAGAGCCTCAAGAAGTTCCTCAAGAAGCATGTCAAGGATGCTGGTGCCGCCGACAAGCTTGCCGTCATGGACAAGGCTTTCGGTGGTATCATCAAGGAGAAGCTTGGCATCCAGTGCGTCCACGACAAGTCGGTCGACGAGCTCATGCGTGGCATCCGTACCCACATGAACTCGCTTATCTCGGGCCTCGAGGATCAGGACCTCAAGAACATGACCCTTGGTCTGTCGCACTCGCTTTCGCGCTACAAGCTCAAGTTCAGCGCCGACAAGGTCGACACGATGATTGTGCAGGCCATTGGCCTCCTTGACGAGCTCGACAAGGAGATCAACACGTACGCCATGCGCGTGCGCGAGTGGTTCGGCTGGCACTTCCCTGAGATGGGCAAGATTGTCACCGACAACCTCCAGTACGCCCGCACCGTCGTCAAGATGGGCGTCCGCACCAACGTCAAGTCGCTTGACTTCTCCGACATTCTCTCGTCGGATGTGGAGGCCTCCATGCGCGAGGTCTGCGAGGTGTCGATGGGCACGGACATCTCGGAGGAGGATGTCATCAACATTGGCTCGCTCTGCGAACAGGTCATCTCGCTTACCGAGTACCGCGGCCAGCTCTTCGACTACCTCAAGAACCGTATGAACGCTATCGCCCCCAACCTTACCGTCATGGTCGGCGAGCTCGTCGGTGCCCGCCTCATTGCCCACGCCGGCTCGCTTATGAACCTCGCCAAGCACCCCGCGTCGACGGTTCAGATCCTTGGTGCCGAGAAGGCCCTCTTCCGTGCGCTTAAGACCAAGCACGATACTCCCAAGTACGGTCTGATCTACCACGCGTCGCTCATCGGCCAGACCGCGCCCAAGCACAAGGGCAAGATCTCGCGCGTCCTCGCTGCCAAGACGGCGCTTGCCGTCCGCGTCGACGCTCTCGGCGATGCCACCGAGGCCACCATCGGCTTCGACAACCGCTCCAAGGTGGAAGCCCGCATGCGCCAGCTTGAGAACGGCTTCACGGGCATCGCTTCGGGCAAGGGCAAGGCCAAGAACGACACGAAGAAGTACGTTAAGGAGGACAAGCCCTCCAAGGCGTACAACGACGCTGACGACGTGAAGCTCACGAAGCGCAAGGCCGAGGAGGCCCCGGAGGAGGAGAAGAAGGCCAAGAAGGAGAAGAAGGCCAAGAAGGAGAAGAAGGCGGAGGTCGAGGAGGCCGTCGAGCCCGTCGAGAAGGAAAAGAAGAAGAAGAAGAAGAAGAAGGCCGAGTAGACGGCGATATTGTAGCTCTTTTTATAAAATTTCCACACCTTTTATTTGCATTCCAAGCCACCGTGTTTCGAGGCGACCGACTCCTGGGCACCTGCAGTCACAAGTGCACTTTGCACCTGTACCGTGAACGGAGTTGGATGTGATCGTGGTCCAAAATCTCTAGCTCTCGAAGCATATTTGGGTTCGAGGTGCCGTGGAGCTCATGCTTGTCATGGTGAAAAAGTTGGACGAATCAAGCGCTTTTGACTGTGACTACCGGTGAGGTGAGGAGGCGGGAGTGCTGGGTGCAGCTGTGCTCAAGAAAGAAGCGTTCTTGGCATCAGCTCTGCGCTTCAACGCTAGCTTCAAGCTGAGTCTTTCCTTCGTGATCCCTCCTCTCGGTGCAAGTACGAGTCGCAATCAAATCGCTCGGTCTTCCTGGGTGGGTGCATACCACAGAAGCCACCGCAGGTCACCGTTGGGCCTCGGGCTAGGGTCTAGCTGGGCTTAGCTTGCAAGTGAGCGGAGCGTATGCAGAGGGCTGCATTCCTCTTGCAACCCGCTGGAGTCGATTAAAAGACGAGTCCTCGCTCCACAATACACGGAGCGCGACACTCGCAAATTACCGAGCGTAGAAGCAACTTTTGGACTGAGAGGACCACATTGCACTCGCCATCGATTCGCACGGGCATTCCTCGGAGCTCTCGCGGCTCGGCGACGTCTGAGCTGTGTCGGTGGTCGAAAAATTTGACGTGGGCTACTTGGGGCCCCCTCGTTGCACGTTCAAGCTTCGTGACTCTGAGAACTCCGTGGGCTGCCTTCGTGATGTCCCAGTGTCTATGCCCAAGCACAAAGACGCCGGCGCGTTTGACGCGAGGCTGCGTAGCCATGGCTCGACGCCGTTGTGTCGCGTGCGCCCTCCGCAAAATCGAAGCTTGCGCTTCAACGATCGCGTCAGGTAGGTGGACCGAAGTTTGAAGTCGACGGCGGCGCCAAGGACCAAGCCAGGAGTACATTGTCCGAGGCAACTGCGGTGCTGAGAACTTCAAGACCCTGTCTACAGGAAGATCCAACCTGCCACCTCCTTTTGGGAAAGTTGCTACTTTTTTACGTCCTGTACCCAAAGACCACGCTCCATGGCATCTGTCTTTGCGCCAGGGGTCCCACTCTTTGGCGCCATTTCTTTCGCCCGGGGCATCCCTCGTTCGCCTTGCAAGATTCACTTCATTATTCAATTCACCATCGCTTCCAACCATGTCCACTCGCACGCTAGACGCGCTGCCAACCAGTTTTGCCGACGTTCCATCTGCGGTTGTCAACGCCGGCGGCGTCTCCGGCTACGTCACCAAGACGCTCACCGTGCACCTCACGACGAAAAAGAGCATCGGTTCCAAGCTCTGCGCTTACCTCGGCAGTGTCGTCTTGACGCTTCCAGTTCTCTTGCTGCCCAGTACGATCGGCCATTTCAGCTCGTGAGCCCTGACATATTTGTAGTTTTCGTCGCGCTTAAGGCCGACGGCGACCTATCGTGGACTTGGGTGCACACTCTGATTCCGTTGTGGCTCCTCGACGCCCTTCTCTTTGTCGCGTACTTGCACTTCACCCGCACCGATGACACGGCCAACACGGTCGTCGAGGGCGACATCAATGCCGACACTACCTCGCTGCTGCATGCCCCGAGCCAAAAGATCATGACCAAGTTCGTCGCTCGGTTTGGAACAAACCTAACGGTAGATGTGCCTAGGGTCCAAATGCTCAGCCTTGTGTTCACTGTGGTTACTCAAGTGCTCGTGGCGCTTCGCCTCGACGGCCAGCTCGCGTGGAAGTGGAGCTACATCTCGCTGCCCTACTGTCTGGTCATGATCTTCGACCCGTCCATCACCTCCGTCCTCCAAGTTCTCCAGGCCATCTTTGTGGCGCAGAAGCTCGACATGGAACTGAGCTGGAGTTGGGCTGTGATCCTGCTGCCCACGTGGCTCCCAGCTTTCATCATTGTATTCATTCTCGTACGCTTTGTGCCAACCGGTTCTCGGGATCTCACCTCGTGCATAGCCCGCGGCCATCGCTTTCAGCCTGCTGTCCGTCAACGAAGGCAACGAGCAGCCGTCCGTTGTGCGTGCGATTGCGGCGTTGCTTGGCCTCGTCTTCGCCTTTGGCCTTGTCTTTGGTCCGCAGCTCCTCCTCGTCCTGCGGCTCGAGTACACCGTGTTCGACGCCACGTACATCATTCTGCCGTGGCTCATACTGTACGGCCTCCTCGTGATCGTACGTCGATCTTGCTGCATCATGGCACTGATCGTTGCATCTAGGGCGGCTTGGCGCATGCATTCGTCACGCCGGCGGAAAACAACATTGAAAACGTCTCCGTCACCGTCTCCTACGGCACAGCGTAATAACACTCAATATCAACTTATGTATGATTGCTTTGGATGTTTCGAGCGAAGCTACAATGACTAAATCCATAAGGTTTAGAGCTTTCTCGTCAAGAGGAGACCCTGATGATGGCTGCACTTAGATGCCACATTGTGGGACATAGGATTGCTCATGGAAAACCGGTCGAACAACGGACAAGTCCTGTTAATCCGTCGCGGCAATGGTACATTCTACATCCGACGCGTGATTTAAGGGATAACGATGGCAGCGCCAATCCAACTCGTCCCAACAACCTGCAGGTGTTACGATCTGATTTTTAGAATTGACACAACTGCAACAGACAGGTGGCTCATCCCTCCCACGCAGATTGAAGACCAAGGGAGAAGGTGTTCATGGGCACGAAGCGGGCCGAGCTACCTAAGAGTTCTCAACCATGTACACCTACTCCGCGCTGCGCAGGGTCACATCAAGGCGGGCTCATCGAGCCGCGCGGCGCGCAGTTGATGCTCGTCCGTTAGCAGTAGGCTTACGTGGTCGACGTCGCGCTGGCGCTGGTTGATCGTGTCACGGTGGACATCGAGCTTGTAATTGAGCTCCTTCTGGACAGTGTCGGCCTCTTGGCGCTTCTCGTCTTGTGCGGTGACCTGCGCGCTGACGCAAAGAAGCGAGGACTTTAGCCGCGATGCCGAGGATACAAAGGTCTTGTCTGGCGCATATCAATTGCATTCTTACGACGAACACCAAGCAGTTCAAAATGCAAAGCATTTTGTCTCCTTGCCGATTTTATGACGTTTTTGTGCTCAATTCCTTAAGAGCGATCATAGGGTTGCATGGTGACAACCTCACACCATTGATAGCCTCGGAGTCCATGTCAATGGATCTTCATTCAATGCACGCACGCTGGATTCGCCTGACGAGCTTTATTCGCGTTGAAAATCAATTCGTTTAGCGTCAAACTCCAACATCATCTTTTTGATGACGAAAATAATTTGTGCTCGTTGACGATTTGCAGTCGCTTGTAGACACGCTTAATCTCATGCTCGAGCTTGTTCGCGGCCGTGGCGACGCCATCCGCCTGTTTGGATATGTGCTCGGAGTTGCCCCGGAGCTTGCCGAGGACTTTCCTCGAGGCATTGCGTGAGGCATCGAGGTCTTCGTTGGCTGGAGCGCCTAGAAGCGGACGAGCAGCTCTTGCTCGCGATGTTCTTTATTGTGGACGTCGGCCTTCGAGAGCGCGACGTCGCCCCCGAGGCCGGCGATGTCGTCTGTGATCTTATGAACCTCTGGTTCCATCTGCATTACGCTCCAAGGGGCAAATTCAATAACAATTCCACTTTCACCCACATTTTGGCATGATGTTCCCACTCCAGATTTCACCCAACCACAGTGATGCTCGCTTTGGCGATGTCGAAGCGGAAAACCCCAATGGGGACTAACACCCAATACATGTTATAATGCCAAGATAACATAATGCACCTCGACGCCAGGGGCATAAAAGGCACAGGCGGTAGTGAGGATGTGAAACATGCCGAAATTCCAGCTCTGAAAGTGGAGTCAAAATCGCTGAAGTAAAAGATCGCGTGGCGCTGGCCTCTCATGTGCTGCGATGAGCTCGCTGGGGTTGCAGTTTCCTGCGCCGAAGTCGTGTGCTAAGTCGTGTGCTAGTATTGTGCATGCACCTTTAACTCGGACATGTTCGGCATGATCCTGCCAAGAGGTCTACATCCGTGTGATGCACTGTGCGAATGGCAACGGCCAATTGCACAGTGCTGGCCCTTTACGACCTGGAACGGTGTAATGTGATCCTCACTTCCACAGAGAATAAGATCATTGCGCTTCACGTACCGAAGGACAATCGTAAAATTCTTCAGCACATCGTTTGCTTGTCGTCAATCCTCTGCACATTCAACCTGTTATGCTTATCGTCATGGGATGCTATTATCCGCTTCCTTCTACGCAGTGTCATTGCATTTCCTTCTAGTGAACCTTGACAAACCCAACTCACTTTCCATTTTCACCTCGACTTGGCAGTTCCTCCAGCCTTTCCGCTTCTACGCCAATCTTGCTGCACTGGAAGAGCTCCCGGCGCAACAAACGGCGAAAAGGTTGCAGTCAACGAACTACACCTAAACTTTCTTTTTGCCGCTGAACCCAAAACAAAGTCACCTGCGCCTCGCCGCCGGTAGCCATGTCTACCCTCCCCACTTCACCCGCAAGACTATTTTGGCCACCCCACTGGGTCCCAAAACTCGTCTCCCGAGGACCCCCCAAGGGCCCACTGATCGCACGATGGGTCTCTATCAGTCCGAGATTTTCCCAGCCCAGTCGTCCGACCCCGGCGAGATGACGCCGCAGGAACCGCGGCCACTGATGACTGCGCAGCAGCCATATCTGGAACTACTCAATCCGAGCGGCTTACCCGCCCTCAGTACGACGCCGGCTCAAGCTGCCAACAACAACGGCGCGCCACCACCGTCCATAATGTACCGGGCGTCTCTAGCTCGACCGCGGCTAGCTTGACACCACAAGACCACCAACTAAGGCGAGTGCGGCACAGCCTAGCTTGCCGACCCGAACGGCGTCGCCAGCACCAAACCCCGGCAACGACTACACCGCCTTATTTGTCCTTAACTGCAATCCGCGCCTCCCACTGTGCCAAGTATCATCCGCTGTGCACGCGACAGTCGCCGCCTACCAGTCGACGACGGGAAGGTCGACACGTGTCTTGCCAAGTTCTTGGCGAGCCAAATGACTGACTCTTATACCGTGAGCATCATGACCGAGGGCTGGTTAAGCCAGCCCGCCAAGATGGAGCTTAACTCGCACGTCGTCAACATTGGCCACACGTACAGCAAGTGGTCCGACACGGACCTGCGCTCGGTCATGCAGTGGTTCAATCTTGGCACGGACTGGAGCACCTTGCAGGACAAAACCCGAATCGTCAAGTCGTCCGCGACGACAATGACGACGTAGACTTACAGCCAAGATACTAACGCCCTCATTGCAAACCTCTCGTTTCGTCTCTCGGATTCTGGCAAGGCATTCACGGTCTCGCAGACGTCGAGTTACACCAAGCACTACTACGTCGCGTTTCGTGTCGTGCCGGACCCCGTCACGCAGCTTAACCTCGGGCCGCGCTTTACAAGCTCACGCGTTCGGCGTTTTGCGTGCTCAAACCGACAATGGACGACGAGTTCATTGTCGGAACTGTGAGTGTCCGATGCAGGCGCACGAGGCAGAGATTTGTGTTGTGAGGAGCAAAATGTAAAGTGTATTGGGACTGGATTATCCAGTGGTGCAACTGCGATCGTTGCACGCTATCCAGACGTAGCCGTAGCGCGATAGGACCAGAATCCTAACACCCCCCTCAAGCTCGACTTCCTTGGCGAGGTCGAGCATGACCTTGGAGCGGGAGGCATCGTACACATGTACTTGGGCGAGAGCGCGGTCAAGCAACTTAGCCGGAAGCGCCTTGGTAAAGCAGTCGGCGGGCATGTCCCCGGACTTGCAGAACTGCGCCTTGATGCGACCGGCTTGAACGGCGTCGCGCACGTAGTGGTAGCGGATGTCAATGTGCTTGGAGCGGCTTGTAGCCGACGGGTTCTTCATCGTCTTGAGTGCACTCTGGTTGTCACACCAGAGGTTGACACACGCTGTATTGGGCACGAGCTTAGCTTGTTCGAGAAAGGTCTTCAACCACGCCGCTTCTTGCGTCGCGATGCTGGCGACAACGTAATCGGCTTCCATCGTCGAGAGAGCCACCGTCGCTTGCTGTTTCGAGTACCAGTGGACGGGCGCGCCATTGATCTGGACGAGGCAGCCGGACGTGGAACGCCGGTTGGTCTTGTCGCCGGCCCAGTCGGCATCCGTGAAGATGTCGAGCGAGAGCGGACCGGTTGACTGGCGTGGATCGAGCTGCAGGCCGTACGTGCGCGTCGCCTTGAGGTAGCGCAGGATGCGGCGCAGCTGGCTGCCATGATGTTCGTTGGGCGCGTTGAGGTGGTGCGCCATGAGGTTCGTGGCGTACGCAATATCGGGACGCGTGCAGCTGGCAAGCCAAAGAAGCGAACCTACGATCTCGCTCATCTCGGTGATCGGCATGTCGCACGGGCCGCCGTCTTCAAAGATCTTGTGGTTGAGTGCGAGCGGCGTCGACTGTGGGTGACAGTCGGTCATCTTGTGCTTGGCGAGTAGCTCATCAATGAGATACGTCTGCTCGAGGAACATGACGGACTTGGAGCGGTGCACGTTGATGCCGAGGCAGCGCTTGATCGGACCGAGCGTCTTGATGTTGAACTTGTCCTTGAGCTTCGCGAGTACCTTGTTGAAAACAGCCGCGTCTTGCGAGATCGCGATGACGTCGTCGACGTAAAGACCGATCATGGTCAACCCGTTGGCCGTCCACATGTAGTAGAGGCACGGGTCGACGGGTGACGTCGAGAAACCGAGTTCGCGGAGCACCATGTCGATGGCTTCGCTCCACATGCGACCGGACTGCTTGAGGCCGTAGAGACTCTTGAGGAGCAGGAGTACTTGCGTCTTCGGGTCGCCGTCGACGAGCGCGGGGATCGTCATGTAGATCGGCTTGTCCAGGTAGGCCTTGACATACACTTGAGGCACATCGAGGTGGATCACTTGGAGGCCAAGCGTCGTAGCGATGACGAGGATGACGCGCACCGACGGCTGGCGGATGACCGGGGAGAAGGTCTCCGTGAAGTCGATGCCGGACTTCTGCGTGAAGCCCTTGGCGACGAGGCGCGCCTTGTAGCGCTCGATGCCACCTTGGAGTCGAACTTGATCTTGAAAACCCAACGGTGGCCGACGATGTTGGCACCGGGTAGGCGCGTGACGAGTTCCCACGTGCCGTTCTCAATAAGGCTGTTGATCTCGTCCTTCATCGCGGCTTCCCACTGCTTGGCATCCTTGGACGAGAGCGCATCTCGGGCCGTGCGTGGCTCGGGAGACTAGATCGTCATGAACACTTGAGCGGCGCCTTCTGCTTGCTTCTCGAGCAGTCGTAGCGACTTGCGGATCGCTGCACGAACGGGCGCGGTCTCGTCGTGTTTGCGCGTGATCTCCGTCAAATGCGTCTTCGGAACGATGGCCTGCGTCGGACGTTCGAACGTCATGTCGCCGCGCAGTTGCAGAC
>JNBR01002409.1:4759-38040 GCA_002081595.1 Achlya hypogyna
GAGCGCCCCCATGAGCCGTCGACGCCAACCGAGGCATGCCTCATGAAAATGGATATGATGTTGGCGAGAAATATCGCAATGCTCACGATACCCGATATGACGATGCATATTCTATCCGCATCGATGAGCTTGCTTGTGCCAAAGACGCGTCTCGGCCGCACGAGAGAAGATAGACGGTGGAAGTCGCGCGCGTTGCAGGAGACCCGAGGTTACCGATGCTTGCGTAGGTCGAATATTCGGCCAGCGAAACGTAGAGGAGAAGCACGGTCATCAGCGACTCGAGGTACATCGGCTGCATCTAGGCCATGGTAGCGTCGGCGTCTCGCCACTGCCGCGTCGAACCTGGTCGCCATTGCAGAAAGTTGTGTTGGCTGCGGCGTCAAACACGTCGTGGACGCATTCGTCAAACAAACTCGCCCACAAGCATCTATGGTTGTGAATCACGAAGAGCTGCTAAGAGATGCATACGTGAGAACGTGGAGGCTCATGAGCATGGCGACGACCACGAGCACAAAGTTAAAGTATTTGGCGTACTGGCGCATGTACTTGAGAAGCCGCGCAAAACGCAGCATTTTGGGGATTTTTTGGAGCTTGAGAAACTTGACGGACGACTGGTTCGCGTGCGGGTAAAAGAGGTAGAAAGGAAAGTTGGAGACGCAGTCGACGATGAGCCACGTCTCGGCGTAGTGCCACATGACCAGGCGCGGACTCATGACGATTTCGCCCGAGACGTGAAACCCCGTGCGGAACGAGAGCACCATGTCTACAACGCTGTCCTGTAGTGTTCCCCACGGCCGGTACCTGTGACAAAAAAGACGTCAAGGAACGTCTCGAAAGAGCCGAGCCATCGCCAGTCCATGCTCTGGAATCCGAGCTCCATGGGGGTCTATAGCTGCATCGGAAGGCAAGGCATGGGTGGGCCACGTACGATCAGGCAGACGCAAACGACAAAGCACGCGGTGCACACGTCCCAGACGCGTCGAAACAAGCAGTTGGGATGCAGCATGTAGGGCGTTGCCCCGACATCCGGCGTGTGAAAGATCTCGATGTCCTCCTTGGTGAGGAGCACACTCTTGGCTAGCATCACGCCGTGAGCGCCCTCTGCGGCGACCGAGGAGACGACCGGCACGCGCGATTTGTTCGTTCGGCTCGATCTTAAGGCTCTGCCACACGCGCTCCGTGAGCTGCCGCTTCACAGGTCGAAGCACGGGTGCCACGACCGGCCGGGTGGCCATGACTGCAACTGGAAACTGGTCGTTTTCGTGCAACATCTGAACGCGAAACTGCCCCAGATGTCTGGTCAGTGCCCGGTTACCAACGCGAAAGAGATCAAAACCCAGGAATCCTTGCAAGCAATGACAACTTGTTCGCACAGCAATATCCACTATAGGAAGCGTAGCCTCCATCGCAGTGCATTTGAGCCCCGTGCACCCACGGTGCAATCCCGCAAAGGGGTGGCACCCCAAGGTTCCATTGGACTAAAAGTGTTGCCTTCCAATCCTACGGTATAGCTTGACGAACGAAACGGCGTCTCCATCGATTCCGGCGCTTGCTGCACGAACTAAGGGCTTTGAAGTACACGTTATGACTCGAGGGGGGCATCGACGACCTTGTACGACGCAGGGCACTTTGCCGCTTTGGCCCCCCTCGTCCATCTGGGCACAAGGTTTAGGTTGCGTGGGTTTAGCCAATGCGTCTGGGTCAATAAGAAATGACGAGCCAACCGAGCACGATGGCGTCAAGTATTGGCGAGGTCGATGTGGCCGTGTATGTGGCGCAGCTGGAGAGCTTGGTGCTGGAGCTGGTGCAAGCGCAGGAGGCTGACTCAGCCATCTGTCGCGCGAGCGCCGAGTGTACGTTTGCGAAGAACACTGCTGGCCGTGTCCTCACCGCGCTCTTCGACCATGCGACCGGCGGCAAGGCCGATGGGCTGAAGGCCTGGTGGAAGTCAGGCAGTATCCAGACGCGCAATGGACCTGCACACTGGCGCCTCGACCCGCGTGGTCTACGCGACAAGCGTGGGTACGTACGGCCGCCTGGGCTGGAACCCATCGCATGTACAGATTCAATCTTCTTCACGCGGCTGTCGACAGAAGCCTCGCCAAAGAAAACCTTAAGGTCGCGACCGTAGAGGTCCTCGTCGACGTCCTAGGCCTCGACCCAAGCGGCGTTGATCTCGTATGATGCTTGCACGATCACGTCTTAAAGCGTGCTAGTTCGGGCGCACAGCGCTCCACTACGCCGCACTCAACGGCTACGCGGATGTCGTCGATGCGCTCTTGGCCCGTGGGGCTAACCCGCACGCCCGAGACAAAGCCGGGCTCACGCCGCTCGCCACTCTGCAGCAGACCACGCTCGCACCCAACTCGCCGCTCGACCGCATCGTGCGGTCGCTCGTGGCCTTCGCTGAGAAGCCGCAGGTCTCTGACAACCTCGCCCTCTCGCCGCCCCGCGCGCTGCCCGCGGCCGTCATGGCCGTCGAGCGTCTCCGTCCTTTCGTTGCAGAGCCCGCAGCGTTCGCTGAGCGCGTCGACGTGTGGCGCCAGTCGCTCGAGCTCGAGCTCGTGCGCTGGCACGAAATTGTCATCCCGCTCCTCGGCCTCGACGCCGATGACGTCTTCCTGCCGACGGCCTTGGCCTCCGCCGCCTTCCGCGCTGTGTGGGAGGTACAGGTCCTCATGCAGCGCGGCGCCGCGACGGCTTGGGCCACCTTTTGCGCCCGCATGGCCCGGCGCTGCCAGGTAGCGCAGCTCCAGCACCGCCAGCCACCTCGCTGTAGGATGCACAGCAAGTCCCGGCACCACCGCGAGAGCCCTGGCACTACGCCGCGCTGCTGGTGGCGGCCGCGCGGTCGTTGCCGCCCTTGGCCGTCGTCAAGGGCTCGGCGACCGCAACAACGCCGACGCCGGCACTCTACCCGCAACACGAGCGGCTGCTCCTAGGCGCAACGCACTATTGGGTTGTGGCCGCTGACGCCGCATCCGTCACACTGGGTACTACCCGGCTGCGGCGCGCTAACTGAGGCGGCGTAGACAGGCCCTTCGAGGGTCCCTCGAGCGACGCCTGCGCTGTGTATGTCGCCGCGGACGCCGCAGCCCCGCCACGCGTGCAGTGCATCACGCTGCACGAACGCGTGCCCGGCAACCCGTTTGAGACCAACTCGTCCGAAGAGGTGCTGCGATGGTGCTGACAGGGCACCGATCGTCGCGTAGGACTTGGTGCAAGACTACCAGCTGCTGGACCCGGAGGCACCATGGGAGCTGCGGCTGCGAGTAGGCCCGGCCGCCAGCCGCGCCGAGGCCCGCGCCGTTGCTGCCGCCTGGCGAGCTCGCGCACGGGAGCTCTTTGCACTCCGCTCGTACGTGGATCCCTGGGAAGGTCTGATGACGGGTGGCGCTGGCAGGTGTCCTTCCGGCACGATGGTCTGTGCCCACGCGTGTCCGCAGAAGAAGGGCGAGCACCTCGTACGCCTGGGTCGAGGAAGCGGCTCATGACTCATGCTGCTAGTGCCCCGATGGCCTCGAGGCGCTTGGGAAGGAGTTCGCGACCGCCCACTTTGGCCGCGCAACCTTTGCCAAGGCCGTACCCGTGCGTGCGAGTGTCCAGAAGCACAAGCCGTAAACACACAAATGATTTATTCATGGTTTCGGCCGCGGATTCGACGGGCGAGTTGGATGTCCTTGACCATGATGGTAACGCGCTTGGCGTGAATGGCGCAGAGATTCCTAAACCACGAAGGATGAGCCACAATGGAGGTTCAACTCAGCGAGCATACGCGTCTTCAAAGACGCGAACGAGATGGGCCTCAGCGGCTTCTTGTAGCGCTAGAAGGGCTTCGGCCTGCCACCGGAACTGCACCGTGGCGTAGTGGAGCTGAATCTCGCGGACGAGGCGCGCGAAGGGCAGGCGCCGCAGCAGCAGCTCGGTCGAGCGTTGGTACCGGCGGATCTCTAGAAGTGAGCGCACGCCAGGCTTGTACCGACGGCCCTTCTTGGCCACCTCGGGTGCCTTGCGAGTGGTCTTCTCAGGCTTGCGCTGGCGCTGCGCAGGCGAAGACATCTCGCTGGTGTCTGCTGGCGATGACCTTGTGGCAACGGGTCGGATTCCGGCTGATTTTCCACCAATCCACGGCTCGTATTTATTTAATTCGCGACGCTGATTGGCTCTTTTTACAGCCATTATCTGACCCTTTGTCAAAAATACCTGCATAAATGAATGATGCACTGGCTTCACCCAGAGAGTTGACTTTATCGATTTTAAGGATATAAAATATGGAGGTCTTGGATTGGTGGAAAAGAAATCATTAAAGAACCAATAAAACACGGCGATCTTTGGACACAAGATACGATCGGTCGCAACCGTCCGGTCGCCGCGAGTCCAGATGCAGTGACACAAGCAGACGACAGTAGGCTAGCTGGAGGCTTAGCCCCACTTCTTCCATTGCATGCCATCGGGCACAGGCTTCTCCTCATCGTAGTTCTTGGCGGCGACCTCTTTCCAGTTGGTCGAGAGCACGGTTCCGCCCGACGTTTGCTACAATCAAGTGCATCAGCGGACCACGATGAGCCGCATATTGACGTACGAATGACTTATTCATGGCACGCCGCGTGTCTTCGTCGGCCTTGGCATAAATGTCTGCAAAGAGCTTCTGCATTGCGGCCTCGCCCTCAGGCTTCTCCTGTTCAAGCTCTTCGGCAATTGTTTTGTCGATAGCATTCCAGTCGCGCTTGCTAGCGTACGGCTTGGGCGGCGCATCCAGAAGCGTCGGTGCGGGCCGCGGAAGGCCAGTGGGAGCCGCGAGTCCCACGCCTTCAAGCGCGTCCCAAGCAAATCCGTCGTTGGCCTTCTTCAACCGCAGCTCGACCTTGACGCTCGAGACGCGGTAGCTGGACTCGGCAACCACAATGGCGCCATAAAGCTGCTTATGGAAGGCGTCGATAGTCTCGCCGTTGACCACAAATCGCACATGTAGCTGCACGGACGGATGAGCGCTCAATGCAAGATTAATTGACGTACGTGGTTTGGCGAGAAATCAACCGTCACGTCTTCGGGCGTGAGATTCTTCTGCATAAGCGATAGAGTCACATGGGTCGGGCTCTGGTACCACTCGTGCCTACGATCACACTCATATGATCGCGGTCGTCTCCGAGGTGGAGTACCGGAGAGCGGGCGTGGCAGGAGCCGTCACTGGCGCCGCCACGACTTCAGGTGCGGCTAGCTTCACCGGAACAGGCGTGGGTGCCAATTGCTCCTCATCTACTCGTACGATGAAGCACCTACTATGCATACGCTATCACGGACCTTCGAGCTCGGCATCACACTTGCGCACCCAAGTCTTGAAGCGAGCAAGTGCCTGATCCTGATTCCCAGCAAGGTCTTTGCCAACGGCGAAGGCAGCTTTGGCTTCGCGAAAGCGCTCAAGACCAAAGAGGGCAACTCCCAGACGCTGGTGGGCCATGAGCAGCGATGAATCAAGCGCGACTGCAGCCTGGGCATCTGCGAGGGCAAGCTCCAAACGATTCAACTTGAGGTATGTAGCCGCGCGCTTGGAGAGGGCATCAGCTGTCGTTGCCTCCTTCAGCGCCGCCGAGTACGCTTGCAGCGCCAGCTCATACTCCTCCTCGACGAAGTACGCGTTCCCGGCCGCTGTTGTCGCCATGGTCAAACTCGAAATCCATCGAACGCTCGACTGTCCGGATACCACAGCGGAAAATTCCAGAATTCTTTTGTAAAAAACTAAAAATAAATAAGATCCGACTTGCGACTCAGCCGCAAGGGGGCGCCCAGCTGCCTGCAGCTTTGACGCCACCGCAGTGCCTGCGGCGGCGCCGCGCCGCGGTCGGCGACTCCACATCACAGCCGCTGCTGTCCAGGGCTGCGAATTGCTCTCTCTGCGGTGCAGACACCACTGCGATCTTCTAATCCAAAGCGCACTGGGGAACGAGGTGGTGTGAAGTTACGAAGCGCGACTTATTCATCGTCAAAGTGCGCCTCTTTGATGCGCTCCAGCAGCAAATTCATCGCGTGCTCGAACTTGGAGTACGCGGTGCGCCGGGAACAACCGACTTGGTCGGCAAATCGGTTCAATTTGCTGTCACCGAGATTAGCATTAATCCCCAGGCTCATTGCACCTGTTTTGCATGGCGGGAAGCAGCTTGAGCCACGCAATAATATCATCGTACGAATAGGCGTGGTCGAGAACGAGGTCCCGTGCCGTCTTGAGGTAGTGGTCCATGAGTTTGGTCAAGATTGTGTCGAGTTCCACGGAGCTTTCGTCAGCGTCATCTTCGTCGTCTTTAGCACGCTAGAACTCGCGCGTCACCCACGCCGCCCCTGGGACCACACCTACCGCAGTAGGCAGAGCGCCAAACTCGCACCGGCACTCGCGCAGGAAGTTGTGTTCGAGCAGCTGCTTGACGCTCCACCGCTCGTTCTGGTCCTTGGCTAGGCACTGCGCATGGCAATGAGCGCATCAACGAGCCCCTGGCTCCTACCTTGGCAAGAAAGTCACGGAATTCCGCTGAGAAGTCGGCCGATGCTGGCAGATTGGGCGGCTAGAACTCCATTGATGAGTGCTCGCACCATGGATTCCGGCGGCACCGGCTCGTTGCGAATGCTGTGCAGAAGCTCCCAGTACCCGCCCTTGGTGACATACGGGTAGTGGCCGAGCGCGCACGTCATTATCGAGAGCCCGAACGACCACACGTCCGACTTGTACGAATAGGCCTGGAATTCGCACATCAAGTAGGAATAATCTTCGTAATTCGTACCTCACTGGCAATGCGTTCCGGAGACATGTACGTGAGCGTGCCAACGAACGTCGTGGCTTTGGCCACCGAGTTCTCCATCTCTTTGGCGATGCCGAAGTCCGAGACCTACGCGGCCGTGTCCTCCAAGACCCCTGCCCCTGCGAACCTTGACGTCGCCGAAGTGGTTGATGAGGAGGTTGCTCGGCTTGATGTCACGGTGCAACTGATGGTGCTCGTGGAGGAAGCGCAGGCCCTTGAGCACGCGGAAAGAGATGTTGGCCAGGACGCTCTCGGACGTGCAGCCGCCCGTGTCGACAATGTCTTGCAGACTGCCACCGTCCATGTACTCCACAACGATGGACACATTGCCCTCATTCGGGTTCATGAAGGCGTCGTAAAGGCACACGATCTCGGGGCACGCCACCTTGCGCCGGTCCGACTCATCTACGCCGCCATGAGTCTTCCGTGGGGGCGGCCGTGGCACCCGTCAAGGACGACATGTTGTTGTAGAGCGTCTTCACCTCGGCAATGAGCTGATGGCGCTTCTCATTTTCGAAGACCGGGATGACTTTGACGGCCACAAGCAGCAGCGACGGCACATGCAGCGCCTTGTGCACGACGCCACTGGCCCCTACGTCCCGTGCGCCCACCGTTCGATAGCGGACGCTACCTTTGCCCAGCACGCCGAGCTTCACAAGCTGCTTCTTCATGTGGCGCGGCGTCGTGGGGCCGTCGGGCGTCGGCGACAAGTGGTGCGCGATGCCCGTCTGCTTAATCTGGAAGGTCACGGCGTCGAACGTGCCGGACGCCGACAGGTCGTACGACTTCTCGAGGGTCGACTCGTCGAGCTCGAGCTCGAGGTTAAACGCGTCGCGCCCGCCCCTCTTCTTGGCAGCCTTGGCTTCGTCCTTGGGCGCCCCCAAGTCGAGCTGCAGCACGCGCTTCGGAGGGGCATCCAGCTGCAAGCTGAAGTTGGGCCGGCCAGCGCTAGTCTCATTACAACACACACTCGCCGGCACTACGTACCCGACGCTGCGGCGCGGTGGCGACTGCGTCGGCGGTGGCACGGGCTTGTCGGGCTTAGAGTCCTCGTCGCTTGAACCGGCGTCATCGTCCGTGTTGCGCGTGCGCGAGCGGATCCGGCGAATCTCGTGTGCCAAGCTTTGCACGCTCTTGACGCGGTGCGGCGCCGCGTCCGTCTAGGGCGATTGAACCGCAGGTGTGGAAAACGCGCCTACGGTCTTGGCGGACGGCGCAGCGAAGGAACTGGATGCCTTGGCGTTGGCCTTGTCCGTTTTCGGGACTAGGGAAGGTGAGCCGCTGCGCCAGCCCGCAGAAAACGCACGCAGCGTTGTCTTGGGCTCGCTTTTGCCAGGCACGAAGAGGCGCGAGGACGGGTCGATCTAGAGGCGGCGGCTGGCGAACTGCGAAGAATGTTCACGTACAGGGCCGCCGTGCAGCGCGTTGTACTTTTCAGGCGGAGGTGGCAGCTTCTTGGACGGCGAGCCGGGTGGTGATTGCGGCCGCGTTTGCACCTGTGGGAAGGCCTGCGATACGAAGCACTGCTTCGGCTTGGGCATCGCTAGGGCCGGCGGGTGAGCCCGAGGCGGACTGCCGTCCGTCGGCTTTGGCAGCTTGCAGCCCTCGGCATCTTTGTCCAAGTGCCGATGCTTCGGAGAGCTTTGCAGCGTGAGGCAGCGCCACAAGCGCGACAGCCACGTACGTTTTCTTTTCGCTCGTGGCGCGGACCAGTGGCGCCGTGGGTTCGAGAAACTACGAAACCAGGGCATGAGACGCCTACAAGCATGCAGATATACTTTGGCTGTCCGGTGCAGCTTCTTGGCCTATGGAGCATCGATGAGAAGGACCCCTCTACGCCAACGGACCTCGGTGGGCTCGAACTCGTCGTCGGAGTACGAGTCCTTGGCGGAGCAGCTCATGACGTTTCAAGATCCACATAGGTCGGCCAAACATATTCATATTCCACCCCACGCTGCGAATCAATATGAATATTTGTGTCGTTCCACAATGTTCTGTCCATGAGCAACGAGCGGCTGCGGTGGGCCGACGACGAACCACGATGGCATACGCGAGCAAGACAATGCAAACACATACATGACAACGACTAGCGATGGCCTAAGTATCGGTATCCACCATAGCATCGAGCATGGTGTGCATCTCGCGGACTTTGGTCGAGAGGACGTCTTGGACGCGCTTGATATGGTCGAGGTGCACGATGGTCTCGGAGGGTCCATCGCCGAGCTTTGGGTCCGATTGCCGCGGGTTGCGCCAGTTGAAGCGGTACCCCGCCGGCTTGAGACGCGTCGACGACTTGCGTCGCACGGCGCGGCCCGAACTGCCCTCCGAGTCGGGCTTGGACGCGCCGAAGGCGACCGCCTGATTGATGCCATTCGCACGTGCCTTGGAGTAGTTGGCAAGTTTCTCCATCATCTTGGGAAAGTGCACCAGCGCTACAACAAGCATGACGCCACGGGCGCGTCGGTCGCGCGGACCTTCAAGGAAGCGGACGCGGGAGAGCATACGCAGCTCGCAGAAACACAGCGTGCGCACCGTGGCCATGCGCTTGCAGTCGCGGTTGAGAATAGCCATCTCACCTGCGCCCACTCAGTACCGACAGCCGACGCACGCGCACCAAAGTACTGGTTCTCGCCGAGCACCGTGATCTGGACGTCGTCCTTGAGCACCTCGACGGCGCCGCGGAAGATAAAGAACATCTCGTGGCCAAGCTCGCCCTCAACGCACACGTCCTCGAAGGGCGCGAAGCAGATCATACGCATGCTGAGCGCCAAGTCCATGATGAAGTTGGGGTCGCTGCCTTTGAAGAACGGGAACTTCCACAGGAAGTGGTCGTTGATGGCGAGCGCGATCTTGGACCGAAGCATGGCCGAGAGTTCGTTGAGCAGCTCCTGCTCCTGGAGCATGTCGTTCTCTTTCGATTTGCGCGCGTTTTGGAAGAAGTCGCGGATCTCAGCGCGCAGCTGCTTGGGCAGGTCCCGCGCCGCCATGTACTCGTTGATCTCGTCCTAGCCGCCGGTGAGCTGTGCCGCCGACGCAGCGCACCATCTTCTCGCGGAAGGCAGTCTCATGCGCGGTCAAACTTGACACGAGCGACACAATCTACTTGGAATGAGCTTCAGTGGAGTCGCTTCCGAGCCCGACGTTCGTGATACCGTACGCAAAGATGCCTGCGCCGACAAACATGGCCAAGACCGCAAAGCACCGCTCGTTAGGACTAACAGCGGACACTACCACGCGCTAAGACGCGAGTACCCGGGCTTCGTACCGTCGCCGTAGCCCACAGTAGCCCTAGAGACGCATGAGCCCCGCCCAGTCGGTCGGCGCTTACAGCGTCATGATGGCCCAGTAGAGCGCGGTGACGTACTGGTCCCAGATCGAGGCGTCGAGCAAGTGTTTCTCATGAAGCCACGTGTTGATGGGGGGATCGCTGAACATCGAGTCTTGATACGACACCCAAAAGAAGAAGCAGCTAGGTGCAAGTTGTCCTCGTCGCCGGCTCAGCCACGTACGCAAACCAGTGCGACACAAAGACGACCGTGAGGCAGTATCGAAACAGACTCGAGATCGTCGACCGAATGAGCAGCGCGTGCTGCAGGCGATTGAGAATGCGCAGCATGCGGAATAGACGGAGCAGCCGCAGGAGGCGGAAGAGCTTGAGCGCGCGGACCACCGTCGGGTTGGAGCCGCTCACGACCGCCGTGAACGGAAACGTCGACGCAAAGTCCACGATGAACCAGCTCTGAAGGTACTTTCTGGCGATGCGGTCGATTTCAAAATGCACTTTGCCCTTGACTTCGACGCCCGTGACAAAGTTGGAGAGCTACGCAACCGTCGGAATCGGCCGCCCGCAGTGCGTACAATGTCGACGGCAAAGATGATGTCAATCGTGTAGTTGATGTTGACGTCGATGGGGTTGGCGTCGGCGTTGGCCAGGAAGGCGGCTTGGAACTAGAGCCGCGTCAACCGTCGCCTCGGCGGCGGGCGTACCGGAATCACAAACGCGTTGTAGTAGATGAGGAGGATACAAAAGACGTCCCATCGCAGCCGCACTCGGCCGTGCGGATGCAAAACGAACCAGTAGAGCTTGGGGTGCGCCGCGTGGTGCCGTGGGTCCAAGGAACTGCTGCCCGTGAGGAGCTCTGCGCACAGCGTCACTGTCGGCGGCCCACCCCGGCGTACCTTTCACAAAGTTCTTTTGGACGTCGTCCGCATCCGAGTGGTTCTTCATGGCCTTTTCCAAGTGCACGTGCGTGAGCATCTCCTCCTGCGGGCTCATCGACACTTGCACGGGCGTCGCGGTCGTCGAGAGAGCGATGACGTCGCGCCCAAGGTTGGGCGCCGCCGACCGCAGCTCCTCCGTGATGTCCGTGGCGACGGCCTCGCCTTCGGGCGTGAGCGGCACCGTCTTGGTCGCGGCTACCGGCGCGTTGAGTACGCCGATGGCCCGCGAGCTCTGCCCCATCTTGACCACCTGAATGTGGCTCAGCTTGCGCGGCTTGATCTCCGGGCGCGCCTCGCCTGCGGGCACGTCGCCCGCACTGTGGCGCTGCCGGTGGTTGCGGGCGCTGCCGCTGCGCTCGAGTTCCAACCGCTTCATATGCGCAACTGCCGCCTTTCCAAATTGCGATCTCGAAACGGCCCGATCCCAAGCCGCAACACCGGTGGTGGTCACAGCCGGACAACACCAGCCGCCGGTCGACGGCTGTCGGTGGCTGTAGATGCCTCTGATAGACTCTTAGGCATTTGACGGTACAAGGAATCCCTGCAGCTCGGCAGCGGTGTCGGCAACCGCGGTTCCAACCTGGTAGCGTCACGTCCAAACTGCGGACAAGTGCCAGCCGCCTGTGCGATGGCCCGTCCCAATGCACCACAAAATGGACATGCGCTTTCCGTTTATTCCGCCTCGGGCTGCGACGATCCGACACTAAACTCGACGACGACTTTGCCGGTGACATGGCCTGACTCGAGCAGCTCAAGCGCCTCGAGCGCCTGTTCGAACGGGTACACCTTGTCGATGACGGGCCGGACGAGGCCTTGGGTGCACCAGGCTGCGACCTCCGCCAGCATTGCGCCGCTCGGCGCCACGAATACGTATTCGTAGTTGAGGCGGTTGGCGCGGGCCTTGCTCTTGATCGAGTAGCTGAGGCAGCCGAGCACAAAGCCGAGGCAGCAAGACGCTCGACCGCCGAGCTCAGGGAAGTCGTCGAGAGCTTCCTACGGCGCCATGAGGGCCGTCGAGGCCAGCGCGCGTACCGGCGGCGGCGTATCGGCAATCGAAGCAACCATACCGCCGTGCGTGACGCACTCCATGCACTTTTTGGCCTGTCGACGGTGGGAGGCAGCTTAGCACGGAGAAACGTACCTCGCTCGTGCAGTCCATGGCGACATCGTACTCGCGAACGACCGTCTCGAAGGCCTGCTCCGTGTAGTCGATCACAAGGTCTACGCCCGATCAGACCTCGATGGAATGCCCGACGGACCGGCGCCAAGAGGCGTCAGAATGTGCTCCTTTTGCTGCGACGCCGTCGTGGCAACGGTGCCAGCCTGGCCGCAGGCGTGAGCACGGCCACCAGCAAACAAAACGAACCTTAAATACGTTTTTGGCCATTTGAAGCGCCAACGTCCCGACCCCACCCGAGCTATGGTACGTTAGATCTGGGTGGACGACCGCGAGGCCAACCCGCCCGTGAGAAGGAGCTTCTGCCCTTCACGGAGCTCGAGGCGCCGCAGAGTCTGGAGAGCTACAAGCGACGAGATCGGCAAGGCGGCGGCCTGGACGAAGCTGGCGCGGAACCATGAGTCGGATTGTGCCTGTTGGGAGCAGTACCTGAGGGACTGCGGCTTGGCCGCCACGTATTGCTCCGCAACGGAAACATATCTAGTGGCGCGTGAGCCTTCCCTATGTGGCGGTATAGAGCTAACTCGGCGAGCGAGCCTGGTCTGTCGTGGGGCAAGCAGGCAAAGACCTCGTCGCCGACGCGGAACTGTTTGACGTTGGCGCCGGCGAGAACAACAACCCCGGCGAGGTCGTAGCCGACGATCTGCGGCCACTTGGTCTCTAAAACGGCCTTGAGACCTCCCTCACGTCGCTTGTAGTCGATCTAACACGAATGGTCATGATGAGCCACGTCCACATTCAGGTTAGTACCGGGTTGATCGATGCCGCATAGACCTGGACGAGTACCTCTTCCGGCGCGAGCAGCTTCGCCTTGGGCAGCGACCCCATCTGAAGCACAGCAGGCTTGCCGTACTTGGTGTAGTAGCACGCCTGCATCGTGGGCTCGTCGTCGGCCTTGGGCATCGGGGGATCTTGGGCGAGAACAACCGACCGACAAAAAGGAATTTTTCGTTCGATTTTCAGCGTCGTTTTCATTGTCAAAAACAGTCGCGTTGTCAAAAAGGGAGGTGCAATCTCCAGCCGCGCGAACCGCAACGACGCGCACCCACGAGATAAGCGCGACTCACCCGCAACGGAATTTGCTCGGCCGCAACATTCGACATCGGCGCTGTGTATGGCCAACACTAAGGTGCACAGCTCGGCCAAGTGCTGTTTGAGTTCCCTGGGCGAATGGGGCAGTAAACTGTTTTATGCTCTCTCTGGTAGTTCCTGCCAACTGCCTTGGAAACTGGTGGTACCGGCGTGCCGCAGGAAGATGGAGGTATTCTGTAGAGTTCGAGGAATGGGCGGGCTCCCGTCGAATTGGTGCAGGAAGTCGAGCGAATATCGACTTCAATGCTCATGGTTTATGGGGCTGCTTACCGGTCTGCTTGGTGTGCGATGCTGGTCTCAGCACATCATGTCAAAGACCAACAAGGTTCTATATGCAATGAGCCTCACAGAGCATACAAGCACCAGCAGTTGGTTCAGACTTTGCATGTGCTCGCGATTACTCCAGGCGAGGTATGCCGCTCAATTGACGACGCCCTTCGTCCCCGCACCCTCCTCTCTCCAATGGGACAGTTGAACCCAACGCATGGGCTCTATAGACGGTGGAAACGCGCCTTCAAAATGCATGGCACCCGTCGTCGCTTCGATGTTGTCGGACCATTGGCCTCAGGACGCTGCAGTGCGAATAAAAAGACGAAATTAATTAAAGAGGAAAAAAGAAATAAAAATCAATTGAAATAAACGTCGTTTCCAAGTGCGCGTGCTCCAAGTTCGCGCCAAAATCCCCCCGAAATTTGTATACATTTTAACAGGTCCGACGAGAGGTTATAAATCCGTGCTTTCGTGGACGTTACATTGGAAGCGCCCGACCGCCGGCGCCGACGACCGCTTCCGACCACGCCCATCCGCCTCTTCTTCGGGCCCCGCGCTTCGCCGGTTCGACTATCATCCCTCTATCTGCCTCTTCCGCCATCGATCGATCTCCGCCATGAAGGGCCGGGGATACCACCTGTCGCAGAGTCCGCCGCGGGGTTCACCCACGAGCGGCGAAGGACGCATCTCGTTGCGTGTGGACCAGCCTGTCGAGGGATGCGAAGTCACGACGCATGCATTCTACCGGTCATCCGAGGGTGACATTGACGACGATGACTTCCACCTGAAATTCTTCTGGTACAAGTCGAGCACGACGCGCGCCTGTGCCAACAAGCAGTGTCCTCGGGTCGGAACTGGGGAGGGAAACATCGTCATGCTCATGGCAAAGATTGAATGTGCTGTTTGCTCGCGCATGGGCATCGCCAACGAAAGCTCCGGATTTTGCACCCCCGAATGCTTTCGCAGTGGGTGGGGCAACCACCGGCAGCTTCACGACCATGCTGCCAAGCACCCGAACAACCAGAAGAACCGTAATGCTACAGACGTGAGCGCTGCAAAGGAGAAAGCCCACAGTCTCGATCTCCTCAATGCAGCCATGGTTCCGGTCAAGGACGAGTCATGGATAGCCCTCCAAGCCTCCAAGTATGTCACTTTCCTGCATCCTTATGCCGTTTCTCATGTTCTGTGATTAGAACGTACATCCCCACGTCTGCCGACGTCGGTCACGTGCTCCGTGTCGAGTGCACGGCGATGCTTCGCTCAGGGGAAGAATGTGGGCCGCCCAAGTTCACCGAAACGAACATCGTACTCCCTTGTATGTGCCCTGTCCGTCATCTTCCTCCTCACGATTCCGTGCAGTTCCCCCGCTGGCTCCCAAGCGCCCCATGATCTCGAGCATTAAGGACACGGCGCGCGTACGCTACATCGGCTCCTTTCGCGTCCTGTCGTACAATGTGCTCGCCGAAATCTATGCCACGCGCCAGATGTACCCGTACTGCCCCATGTGGGCTCTCAACTGGTCGTTCCGGAAGCAGCTGCTAAAGCGGGAGCTACAGCTGTACAACGCCGACATTCTCTGTCTCCAGGAGGTCCAAGCCGACCACTACAAGAGCTTCTTCCTGCCCATGATGACTGACCTCGGCTACGACGGGCTTTACCTCCAAAAGACGCGCGAGTCCATGGGCCTCGTGGGCAAAGTTGATGGCTGCGCCATGTTTTACCGCAAGAATCGGTACATCCGCCGCCCCAACCTTCCATTTCCATGCCCAACTAGGTTCTATCTCAAGGAGCAGTACTCGCTCGAGTTTAACGAAGCCGCCAACGACTTCGTGGCGTCGCTGCTTGCGAGCTTCGACATGGCCTACCCCGCGGCCTCGCACCACGAGCGCGACGCGTACCAAGCCAGCCTCGCGCGTGTGCGGCAGCGGCTGGTTCGCGACAACGTGGCGCAGATCGTGGTGCTCGACGTTCTGCCCGAGCCAGCGAGTGGCCTTGCGCGCAAGCCCGTGCTACCAAGCATCTGCGTCACAAACGTGCACATCTTCTCGAACCCCGAGTTCCCCGACGTCAAGCTCTGGCAAACCAACACGCTTTTGCAGCAGGTACGCAGACGCATGCAACCGCAACTGAGGTCTCGCCCAGATGGAGCAAATCGCCAACTCCCGGCGGCTGCCCATCATCGTGTGCGGCGACTTCAACAGCGAGCCCCCGAGCGCCGTGTACGAGCTCTTGAGCCAGAACCACGTGGGCAGCGACCACCCGGAGCTCAAGACACTCGCAGACGTGGTGCCCATGACCAAGTTTGCGCATGCGATGCCGTTTGCCAGCGCGTACGCGTCGGTGTTCGGCACTGAGCCCGACTACACCAACTACACCGGTACGCGGTGGGCGCGGACGACCCTGAGCTTGCGTAGGTAGCTGGGTCGGCGTCGTCGACTACATTTGGTTCACGTCGGATAAGCTCACACCCGTGGCCGCGCTGCAGGTGCACCCGCCCGAGGTGCTCAAGGCCTACGCGCGCACGTGCCTGCCCAACTGCCAGTTCGTCTCGGACCACGTGCCCGTCGTTGTGGACTTCTGCCTCAAGACGCCGCTGCCCGGCCGGTATTAGATTTGTATCTAGACGCATTTATTAACAACACGCGCTGTATTTCGACGGCGGTTTCAGCATGAGTCGGCGGTCGACAAGGCGAGGTGTTGGTGCCGAGACAGACCGCGCCACGGAGGCCGCGCTCGAGGCAGCACTCTGCGCCGCGCTCGCTCCGGTCTACGTGCACGTGGACAACGTCAGGTGCGAGGGGTGGTGCCGCGGAGGCCTCATGCAGCCGTAGCCTTCGCGAGCTCCAGCGGCACGTGCTTGGGCCCCAGCGCTACTGGTACCAGAGCGTCAAGCTCGAGGCGGTGTCAGACTTTGCGGCCAAGAAGTGGACCGTGCGCCTCTACCATGCGCAGTGGCGCCGCAGCCTTGCCGAATGGTACGCGAACCCGGCGTCCGTGGTGGGCGCGCCGCGCCGAGCCGAGGCGGCGGCGACGCTCGTGGGCACCTTCGAGCACGAGCGGCAGGCGCGACAGGCACTCGAGCGCGCCGTTCGGCAGCGCGACCGCAGCAACCCCGTCGCGAGTGACTCCGCGGCGCCGGCGCCCCCACCATGGAACCGCCACTTCAGTGCCGTGGTCGTTGCGACGGCCTTCGAACGGCTGCCGCTGGCCGACCGCCTTGAGCGCGTGTACGCGGCGCTGCTCGTGTCAGAGCCCGCGGCCGCGTTTGCGTCGCTCACCAAGGTGAGCTACATTGGCGACCACGTGCGGCGCCTGCCGTGTTTCCAGCAGCTGCCACTGCACGTAACCGCCGTGTGCCGGACGCCCGCGCAACACGACGCGGCGCTCGCGACCGCCGCGCTCACCGAGCGCCTCGGGCTCGGCCATGGCACTATAACAAGCATCGGAGTCGACACCCGCGCGCGCTCGACCGCCGCCGACCTCCGCGCCCTCGTCGACGGCGTACCCGCCGCCACCCGCGTGCCGCACTTCTACCACGGCCTCCCGCCCGAGCTCAAACAACTTCTCGCGCAGGAACAAGACGCACTTTACCGGGCCGCGCACGCGCTTGGCCGAGACGCCGACGTGCACAGCGTGTGCCAGCGGGTGGCCAAGCGCCAACGAGCGCTTGCCGTCGCAGCCACCAAGCTGCAGCGACTTTTTCGCCGCGGGTTGCAGGTATGCTGCCGCCGCGTCTGTGACTGAGCGCTCGGCCCGCAGGCGCGCGTGCTCCGGAGGTTGCTGCGCCGGCACCGCCACGCCATCACGCTCCAGCGCGTCTACCGCGGCTACCGCGCACGCGTCTTCGCGACGGAGCTCTTTCTTGTGAGCACCTTCGCGGTCACGCACATCCAAGCGGCTTTCCGCGCGTGCGTGTCGCGCCGGGCCACGGCCGCCCTCCGCGCCCGCATGAGTGCCGGCGCGCTCGCCATGCAGCGGCTCTTCCGCGGCCATCGCGCGCGGCGATGGGCTTTCTGGTTGCGCTACCATGTGGCAAGCGCCGTCCAGATCCAGCGGGTCGTCCGCGGCCACCTTGGCCGCCTCGTACGCCGCCGTCCAGCCGCCCGCGCTTACCTGTTATAGCGCGCGCACATGTTTCGCCACGCGCAGTACAAGCGGCGCGTCGTGGTGCCGGCGACACAGCTACTGCAGCGCGTTTACCGCGGCCACCGCGGGCGCTGTGCCTTCCGCCGGCGCAAGGCGGCGTACGTCGAAGCCAAGGTGCTTACGCCGGCAGCGATCGCCATCCAGCGGGTCGTGCGCGGGGGCCAGGGCCGCGCCCGCGTGCGCCGCTTACAGCTGGAGCGGGTGGCGGCGGCAGCGCTGCAGCGGGCTTTTCGCGCGTACCGCTCGCGCGTGCAGTGGGCTGCCACCTTCGCCCGGCGCCGGCGCAACCTCATGGCTTCGCGTATCGGCGCCGCCGGCCGCGGCTTTCTCGCGCGCCGGGTGCTCGCGCGCGCCCGCCGCAAGGTGCACCTGCAGAGTGTGGTGCTGCCGGCCGCGCGGCTCGTTCAGCGCCTCTTCCGTGGGTACATGGTCCGGAAACGCCTCGAGGAGCTGCGCGACAAGCACGAGGCGGCGAATGTCATCCAGGTGCGTCGGGGTTTGCCGGGCAGACGGACCAACCGCACCTAGTTTGCGTGGCGCGAAGCGAAACGGACGGCAGCCGAGCGCGCTGCGTGGGAGTCACGGGTCGCGGGGCTGCAGACTGCGGCGGCCGTCGTGCTGCAGTGCCTATTCCGGCGTTTCCTCGCGCGCAAGACCGTGGCCGCGCGCCGCCTCGCCCAACGCGGCCGCTACGGCGCCGCGGCGCTCAAGGTGCAGGCAGCATGGAGGAGCTACGCGAGCCGCACACACTTCAAAGATATGCGGGAGCTGCTAAAGATCGAGGTGCAGGCCCGTGCGTTGACGACCTTGAAGGTATCCCCTCCTGTCGCCATCACCCAAGCCATGTGCCACAGGACGAGCTTGAGATGGTCGCGTTTGACACCGAAGACGCCCGCGCCGACCTCGCGCGCATTGTTAAGTACAAGAAGAAGGCGCTGCAGCACATCCACGACCTTAAGCAGATGCGGGTACGCGTGTCGCGGCCGCCTTCTGCACTCAGTCACGCAGCTCGATTGGGAGCTGCGCGTACCCTTCGTAGAGAAGGAGCTCGCGGAGATGACGCCCGAAGACGCGGCGCGCGGCTGGGCGGAGGCCTTCGAGACCGAGAAGGTCGTGCTCCACTTCAGCCGCCTCCTGAGCGCCGAGGAGATCCTCAGCAAGCGCGAGCAGGTCCATCCGGATGCGCAACCGGTACCCACCCAAGAGTAGATCCGTGAGTACGACGCCGAGATCGCCACACTGCACATGGAGCTCGAGGACCTCGAGCGCGACCACGAGGAGTTCCGGGTCGCCGAGACGCTGCAGCTCGAGACCGTGCGCCGCCTTGAGCTGGCGCGTAGCGGCATGCACTTCGCCGCAGCCACGGCCCGTGCCGTCCGGCTGCAACGCGTCCGCTGGCAGGTACGGTCCGTGCGTCGCCACGTGCTCCTCCGCCGACAAAACGCCGCTTTGGCCGCGCAGCTGCCGGCGCCGCAGGGCGGCGTGGCCTTCGCCGCCGCCCACGCCCGCCAGCGATCCGCGGTGCGGGCGCTACAAGCTACGGCGCAGGCCGAGGACAAGCGGCGGGCGGCAGCGCGGGAAGCCGCCGGCAGCCGCAACCCGCACGTGCTCGCAACGTACGACGCCGTCGTGGCTGCGACACGCGCGCTCGTGGACGAAGCCAGCTTGGCCATGCGGCTGCCCAAGCGCGACGTGCGCGAGGAGGGCATGTGCTGGGAGTGCGGGCACGTGGTGTGTACGTGCCATGTGGCCGCGGTGGCCGTGGCAGCGCCAAGCGCCAAAGCGGCCAAAGCCAAGAAGTTGCCGCCGCAAAAGCTTGGACGCCGCCGCAAGGGCTACCACGACGCCAGCATCCCGCGCGTCGATCCCAACCAACACTAGCGAACGCTACACTGGACACGCAAGACGTTGGTGCGGTGCTTAAGCGTAGTACTGCAGCGTGGCCTTCTTCTTGGCCGAGACGACGCCGATGCCCTCCATAAAGTCCTCGTGCTTGATGATGGTGGCCTCTCGGCGCAGCGCGAGCATGCCGGCCTCGACGCACACCTGGTCGCGTGCTCAGCTGGGAGCGTGGTCATCGGGACGTACCGCTTTGAGCTGCGCGCCGTTAAAGTCGTCCGTGCACCGCGCGAGCTCATCGAAGTTGACGTCGGCCGTGTCGACGTTCATCTTGCGCGAGTGAATTTGCAAGATGCGCGCTCGGGCCTCCTCCGTCGGGTGTGGCAGCTCGATCTACGCAGCGCGCTAAGCGGACAACGGGCTGATGGAGCGAACCTTGCGATCCAAGCGCCCCGATCGCAGCAGTGCTGGGTCCAACACGTCGGGTCGGTTGGTCGCTGCGATGACCTTGATCTTTGTGTTGCTCGTGAAGCCGTCGAGCTGGTTGAGCAGCTCAAGCATCGTGCGCTGGACTTCGCGGTCGCCCGACTGCTCGCCGCCAAAGCGCTTCGTGCCGATAGCATCGAGCTAAGCCGCCGCGTGAGTACGAGACCGCAGGCGAGCGTAAGATACCTCGTCGATAAAGATGATCGCACCACCCTTGTCCTTGTCCTTGCACTTTTCCTTGGCGAGCTCGAATGCATCGCGTACGAGCTACGAGGGATCGCGAAGGTTGAGGGGGGATGCTGATAGAGAAACTACCTTGGCGCCGTCACCAATGAACATTTGCACGAGCTGCGGGGCTGCGAGCTTGAGGAAAATGGCGTCCGTCTGCTTGGCGCACGCGCGGGCAAGAAGTGTCTTGCCGGTACCAGGCGGACCGTGGAGGAGCACACCCTTCGGGGGCGTGATGCCGATGGCTTCGAAGCGTTCTTTGTGCGTCATGGGCAACACCACGGCCTCGACAAGTTCCTGAATTTGCTTGTCGAGACCGCCAATGTCACTGTAGTCTTCGGTGGGCTTTTCGTCCACTTCCATGGCCTTGACACGCGAGTCGTACTCGGCCGGAAGCTTCTCCAAGATAAGGTAGCTGTCCTTGTTCGTGCCGACCAGATCGTTCGGTACGAGTTTCTCCGTATCAACAAGACCCGGGATGGCGAGGAAGATGGTCTGGCGCGTCGAAGTTTTGATGACCGCGCTTTTGCCCTTGCGGGCCGCGTCAGCATCCGTGGCAGCACCATCCTGTTCGTCATCCTCGGCTTCCATTTCGAGGATTTCTACGACATTGCCCACAAGGTATGGCAGCTGCTTGTTGAGCTTGACCTTCTCGTTGTTCTCCTTAATGCGTTCGCGCTGGCTTTGGCTCTCGTGGTTGATGCGCGTAATGTCGCTGCGCATGATACGCACTTCATTGTCGAGGAGACGGATGCGCTGCTTGAGCTCATCGTTCGTCATGCTCAAGATCTCGGGCTCGATCTCGCCCCAGATGTCCCCGCCCTCGGGCTCCTTGCTGCCGCTGGTGCTCATACTCTGCCAGGTCGGACGACAGCCGCAAATGAACCTTCACCCCAAGTTCCGAGATCCGACATTAAATTTCAGACCTCGCTACAAGAACATGATAGCAGTACAAGAACGTATTGCCCAACGCACGGACTAAACCCACACAACGGTGACTCGGCCAACATCGCACCCGATGCCTGGCTACAAAGCTGCCCGGGCAAATAGATCAGATCAAGAGAGCTGCAAACCTTGGCGCGATTGTCCTTTGTCGTCTACTCCTGGCAAATCCACAACGGACGCTGCACAACGCATCCATTAGCCGCCGAAATCCAGAAGCTTGTGCCGCACAATGGCTAAACCCACCCAACGTAACATTTCTTGACGTTATTTTCTCGTGTGGCTCTTGACATCAGGGGCATCCCCAGCCTCACGCCAGACCAACTTCCTATAGATCTACCCTTTTGAGAATGCAAAACCAAGTTGAAGCTATTCATCGTCGGCGCACTGATTATCCTCGTCCACAACCTCGACAACGCGCGCCAGCGACAGCGCGGCCTGCACCTGCAGCTGCGCATGAGCCCTGCAGCTACACCGCCTCCTACCGTGTGAATCGCAGCCTTGAAGCTTCGGCGGGCATTGAACTGGCGCAGCTCGGCCTTGGCGTTGACCAATGGTGTCGTTGCCACGTCCTCCGCTGTGATCCACGGGTCGCTAAGCAGCTCATCCGCGGTGGGCCTACGCTCGCAGACTTAGCCGCCGCCATTGTTTGATGCCGCGCACCTGGTCAGAGGGTCCACGACGAGCATGCGCGCGATACAGGCGCGCGCGGCGGGCGACACAGCCGCCCAGTCCGTCTCACTGAATGAGTACTCGCCCTTACTGATTTCCTTGTAGAGATTCCATTCCGTGTGATTGTAAAACGGGAGGTAGCCACAGAGGATGGTATAGCCGATGACGCCGACCGCCCACAGGTCAACCGCTTTGGTGAACTTGGCGTTGTCGTACGAGATAAGGCTCTTTGCAACCTCCGGTGCGATGAACGTTGGCGTGCCTCGCGGCTCCGTGAACGAGTCGATGCCCTCTTCTTGGCTCAGGCTGAGGCCCGTGAGCTTGAGGGTCGCGTCCTTGGCCTTGCTTGTGAACAGTAGATTCTGGGGGCTTAAGTCGCAATGGGCGATGTGGTGGCGGTGGCAGTGAGCCACGGCCTCAAGAATCGTTTTGACGATGGCGCGGGCTTCCTTCTCGGTGTAGATTTCCTTCTTGACGATGCGCTCGAAGAGGTCGTCGCCTTCGATGAGGTCCGTGACTACATAGACCTCGTACGAGTCAGCGAAGAAATCATGGAGGCCAAAGATATTTGGGTGATCACTGAGCTTGCGCAAGACCGCGGCCTCCTTCCGCAGCTCCTTCATGTCGGCCTTGGAGAGCTTGGCACGGTCGAAACGCTTCACCATCACTTCGGCGCCGGAGCAGCGGCACGTCGCCCGCCGCACCGCAGCGGACCGCCCCGGAACGCCGTCGCCCATCACGTACTTGTCCGCGAAGAGAAGGTCGGCGCGCTCGCGGTCCTTGGCGGCCGTGGCCGCCCGCTCGCCACTGGCTGCAGAGCTCATGCGCGTCTCCTCAAATTACCCATTGGCGCAGCTGGTGATGCCATTGGTTTGATTTCAACCAATCCGTCGGCGAATAACGAGCATGTCTCTCCCTCTAATCAGCGACGCGAGAACGTTTGCGCTCGGGCCACCGACTTCGCCCACGAGTCTGCTGCTCCGAGTCAGCTCGTGAGGGGGACATTGTCGGCGTGGAGAAACCAATTGCCGATCCTTCATGACGACTGCGCATATTGCACGGGCTTGTTCTCGCTTACCCTGCAGCATGCTTTCTTGGAAAACGTCATATTTTGCTTTGACACATCCACCCAGCAGCCCAAAGTAGGCCGAGAGCGTTGGCCTGTACCAAGTAGTAATTGCTTCGGTTTGGCTGGCTAAACTCCTCAGAGGACGTGCATCCCGGCGCATATTGCCGCCGCGAGACCTGAATGACGTACCACGATGACTGCCTGCATGGCTAACGCCTTCGCCTGGATAAAGAGACTCACCAGCCACCGAAAGAATTCAATAGGATTCAAACGCATTGAAATTCATTGAAAAGCTTGTTGGCTTGAAAACTACACGATCCGTGTCATGACGTGGCAGCACGACTTGGAAGGGTGCTGCCCGGATATCAGGAAGATGACTTCCTTGCCAATTTATAGCTGCATTGGCGCTAATGGCTGCTGTGGGTTAACTACAAGGCCACAATGAGATAGATAACATTAGCGAAACGATAGAGTTGGCAGGCAGTCCGTGAACTCGACTTGTAATGGAAGGTTCTGCCTCACACCCCAAAAGCAAACGTACAGCACCCACCAAGAACATCGCACGAAATACCTTTCACGACACCAGTGCGCCTCGGTCCAAGCAGCCGTCTCCCAGGGTCACTATTCGATCGGCTTGATTCGAGGCTGCATGAGGTCTGCGACGCAGGAAGTGTGGGGTTCCCGATGGGGGATTGTTAAATGGCAATTTGAGTGTGGTATCTTTCTGGCTGTTTGATTGGTCGATTTTTTCGTAAATGAGCCAATCGATGGAAGCGTTCTTCGAGCAGACGCACATACAAACGTCGAGCGAAAAATCCAAGTTGCCGATGGACGAGTACATCGTCGGGCGCGCGCTCTACGAGGAGGCGCATGGCCCGGTACACAAGGTCCTCCATCGGCCGCGGGGGCGCTTCTTCTCCATGCGTATCTACGACCGCGATCGCATGACCTTCGAGGACGAGATCGACCTCCAACATGAAGTCGAAGTGCTTCGTGACCTCGCGCACCCCCACATCTTCCAGGTGCATGCGCTCTTCACGGAAGCAGATCATTACTATGTCATTGGTGACCTCATCGAGGGTGGCAACGTCTTCGATCGACTCGTGGACAAGGTTTGCATGCAGGGGCTGACCCGACGATCCTCATTACGCGGGTCGCCTGTAGGAGAGCTACTCGGAGCGTGAAGCGCGGGACCTTATCAAGACGATTCTCGAGACTATTGCCTTTGTGCATGACCAAGGCTACATGCATCGTCATCTTCAGGTGAGCATTCTTCTCTTCCAGAGGCGGGAGTGAACCTCCGAGTACTACAGCCCAACGTCATCAAGCTCGCAAGCGTGCACGATGACATGAACATAAAGATCGCGGACTTTACTGGCGCCGCCCGCACGGACAACGAGCACACCGACATTGTGGGGTCGCCTGAGTACGATTCCAGATACCTTCCATGGAGATCACTATCACGCCCTCCTTAGTTACGTGGCGCCCGAAATCATCGCGAACGCGGCGACCTACTCGCCGTACGGTCCTCCCGTGGATATCTGGGCGATCGGCGTAATGGCGTACGTTTTTCTCTGTGGCTACACACCGTTCTATGGCCAAGACCAAGACGAGCTCTTTGCCGACATCCTGCGCGGGGACTTAACGTTCTACGACGACGAATGGGCCACGATCTCCATGTCGGCCAAGCACTGCATTGCGCAGATGCTCGTCGTGGACCCAACCCAACGTGCCACCGCCCACGAACTCCTTCAGCACCCGTGGATGACAGACCACAAGGTTTCAGGATCCTCTGACTGGATTTTCCTCATTGTAGCTACAGGTGGCGTCGACACCACTGCGGAATGCCCACGAAGAGCTACGACGACTCCATCTCCAGCGCAAGTTCAGAGCCGCGGTGCTCACGGTGACGGCCACGGTGGCACTTCAGCGAGCCTGCTGTGCCCCAGCCGTAGTCCCTCGTCTCGTTCGTCAAGACAGCGTCATCGTACCGTACGTAGCCGATTCCGAATCGCCCAGCGCCGCTCTGCTGCGTGAGTACGCTATCAGCCCTGTCACGCTGGGCGAGGGCAAAGCCATGGTGGCGCGGGAGGCTGTGGAGATCGCGACGGGCCAGCATTACGTCGTCAAATTCTACGAGAAGGAGCTCATGACGTTTGACGATGAAATCGACCTGAACCGTCAAGTGGACGTTCTGAAGCGCCTGGACCACCTCGACGTGGAGCGGCTACATCACTACTACGCCGAGTCCGATCACTACTGCCTCATGACGGACGTGGCTGCTGGTGGAGACCTCTTCGAGCGCATCGTTGCCAAGGTACGCCGGCGTGCGCCACTCGTGCCACATGGGCCCTAGGACGATGGATACTCTGAGCGCGACGCCCGGGCCTTGATCCAGCGCCTCCTGAGCGCCGTCGCCCACTGCCACGCGCGTGGCGTTGTGCACCGCAATATCAAGGTCGGCGCGACTTTGCACTTAAGCTGACATTGCCCTTTGGCTGATTTTGCACTTAGCCCGAGAGTATTCTTTTGCGCAGCACCGAGAACGACATTGACATGGTCCTGACGCATTTTAATCTCGCAACGGTCGACGACGGCAACCTCACTACCGTTTGTGGCTCCTTCGAGTGCGCCTCTTCGCTCGCGAGATCTCACAGGGTTCCTACGTAGTTACGTTGCGCCCGAGGTGATTGCTAACCTCAAGCGCGTCAAAGCCTACGGCCCTGGTGTTGACATTTGGAGCATTGGCGTGCTCACCTATGTGCTCCTGAGTGGGTACCTTCCGTTCTTCGGCAGCGATCAATCCAGCCTCTTTGCGTCAATTGCTCGCGGCGCATTCGTATTTGATTCGCCGTACTGGGACGCCGTGACGGACGACGCCAAGGGAATCATCGCAGCCATGCTTGCGGTTGACCCTGCCACCCGACCATCTGCTGCCGCCCTCCTCGACCACGCGTGGTTTAAAGCGGAGCATGTGCGCGGCCAACTCGCCACCTATCCAGGCTCATACGCCAGAGGGCTAGGTCGCGGCGACTCCACTCACGGCGGCCAAGGACGAGCTTCGACGCGTGCTTCTCAAGCGCAAGTTCCGCGCCGTGGTGCGGACTGTCAAGGCTGCAATGACTCTCTCGCGCTTGGTGCAGTCGACGTCACGCCCCGACAGCGGGTTTCACGCGCAGTACGAGCTCGACGGCCGAGTCGGCGTCGACGGCCATGGCACATTGCACCTTGGCACGACGAAAGACTCGGGGTCGCCAGTGCACGTAGTTGTGTACAACCCAGCTACGCTCTCCGAAGCGGCTATTGCTGTTGTGCGCGACCACGTTGAACGTCTCCGGCGGCTTGACCACCCGCATACCCCCAAGGTCCTCGACGTTTTCAAGGCCGAGCCCGATGGGCTCGAATACGTCGTCTTGGAGGCCATTCTTGGCGACCAGCTCTTCGACCGCATCGTGGAGAAGGTACTTTGCATCCACGATTCAGAGCTCGGGACCCGACAGACAGGATTGCTACTCCGAGGCCGAGGCGAGGGCACTCGTTCGTAGCCTCCTCGACGCCGTCGTTCATTGCCACGCGGCTGGCGTGACCCACTCCAACCTCAAGGTACGACGAACCGAGCGTCGATGATAGCAATGCGTTGTAGCCGGAAACCATCGTGCTCACCAAGCCCGATGACGACGCGTGGCTCGTCTTGACCAACTTTGGCCGACCGGCGACGCGCGCCCTTGAGTACGGTGGTCGCTCCGGACGCTCTAAATGAGTGTTGTCGTAGCTACGTGGCACCAGAGGCCCTGTTTCGCGCAGTGCAAGCCTCGGGCGACGACAAGGTTTTTGACGAGCCACCGGCTGACGTCTGGAGCGTCGGGGTCATCACTTACGTGCTTCTTTGCGGCTACCTTCCATTTCACGGCGTGAACCAGTTCCATCTCTTCAAGCAGATCAAGCGCGGCAAAGTGGTTTTCGATGCACCCTACTGGGACGCCATCTCGCCCAGTGCCAAGGCGTTCATTTGTGCTGCGCTCGTTGTGGATCCAGCTCAGCGGTAGGTCGAGGCCGGCAACAGCCAGGGACCTGAGCTGCATAGGGCCACCGCCGAGACTCTCCGCCATCATGACTGGATCGCCGCTGCAAAGGTACGAGAGATGCACCGACGAAGTTTAAGATTGCATTGAGGTGCCCACAACGTCGCTGCATGTAAATGAGGAACTGCGACGGCTCCAAGCACGCCGGAAGCTCAAGGGAGTCCTGTCGGCGGTACGTTCGTGCAGTGGAAGTAGCTGACTCGTACCGCAGGTGAAAACCTCTGTATCCCTCTCCCGCCTGCTCTGTGCCAAGCCGGTCGCGACAGCTTAAGATCATCCACAAACGCGCTGTCGTGTGTTATATCCAGTCCTCGTCGCTGCCGTTGCCCGCCTCGTCCTTGGCAGGTTCAGGCTCGGGCACCACAATTGGTGGCGTTGTCTTGATGAACGACTCGAAGTTCTGATCGTCCTCGGCGCTATCGCTGTCGTCGTCGTTGGGCGTCGACATCGCCACCACCGGTGGGGACTTGTGAGCTGGGGACGTGAGGCTGGTGATGAAGCTCCCCGCGAGGCCCGAGGGTCGATGCATGGACACCGCAACCTTGACCTGCACTGTATTAGTCTTTGGCGCAAACTTTCCAACGTACCGAAGAGATGGCTCGTTTGAGCGTGTCGCGGGCGTTGAACTTGCGAAGCTCCGCGAGGGCCTGGGCCAGCGACGGGTTGCTGCCCTCCTACACGAGGTTTGTGAGGTGCATCGCGACCGTGGACCGCACATGCTGCCCGCCTGTGATCCAGCGGTGTCGTAGCAACTCATCTGCCGTCGCTCTACACGATGCTGGTGCCTGGTCCGAGACGGTGGAGCATACCGCTGGGCTGGGTCCACAACGAGCATGCGGCCGATGAAGTGCTTGGCGTCCTCAGACACGTGCCCCCAGTAGTACGGGTCGAAGTGGTACTTGGCGGCCTTAATTTGGGTGTACAGATCGGCGAGGTTCGTGTCGTAGAAAGGAGGCGAGCCCGACAGGAGCATGAACGTGATGACTCCGATGCTCCAGATGTCGCACTCCTTCCCGTACGCCGTCGTGGACATGTCGAGGATTTCGGGCGCCGTGTAGCTACGCCAGATGCACATGAGTTCTACCGAATGCCGCGCCCATCGGCAACATGGGACTGCCGCAGCGTGTGGTCATGCTTTGGCTGTTATTGTGTGAGATGGCGAGGCCGAAGTCGCCGAGTTTGATGGTAGAATCGTCCGTGGGGCTGGCAAGGAGAATGTTCTCTGGCTGAGCGCCGTCAGCGCAAGCGCATGCGACGGTCGGTGTACCTTGAGATCGCGATGCGCGATGCCGCTGTCGTGGCAGTACTTGATGGCCCTCAACAGGGTGGCGATGACTTCTTTGGCGTCTCGCTGGGTGTAGTAGGTCTATCCGAGTTTTGCTAACGCCCGTTCGCTCGACCAAGACACCTTGGCCACGAGGCGCTCAAAGAGCTCGCCGCCCTCCATGAACTCGGTTACGAGGTAGAAACAGGCAGGGTCTTCGTAGATGTCGTACAGCGTGATGATGTTGGGATGACGCAGCTACCATTTGTGACCGTGGGCTCGACAGGCGCGCGGTACCTTTTTCAACGTGTTGACCTCGAACGCGAGCGACGTATAGTCGACTTCGTGCATTTTGCGCTTCTGCAGCACCTTGACTGCTACCTTGGTGCCAGTCGCAATGGCTTGTGCCTCCCGAACCACCGAGAAGGCGCCCCGCCCAAGCTCGCGCCCGAGTTCGTAGTGCGCCGCGAAGTCCGTCGCTGGGCCTGCTAGGCGGATCTCCCGCGTCTCCGGGTTCACCTCCAAATGCACTGCCGATTCCTCTTGCGCCATGGCGAGTTTGCTCCCGCAGCACCCCATCGTCCTCGCCACGTGCCAAAGTGCAATGTGGGCGCACGGCGCTGATTGGCCCATTCTTATTTACAGGATCTTGAAAATGCAATCTCGCAAGGAATGACCAACGGCGACCAGGCTCTTAGGAAGACACCGCGGACGAGCCACCTACGCGATTGCATGCAGCGCCAAATGGACGGCGGCACGCTGCGGCAGGGCCATTCGGTGGCAGACCTTGCGGCGCCTCTCAATATGATAGGAATTGAGACACAGTATGCGCTAAATAGTGTTAAATTGGTTTCTTCCAAATTGAAGCTAACCGTAGTAGCCCACGCGTGTTCCGAGGCACTCAATGAGATTGTGCAAGGCTTAGAGGTCCGACTACGGACTGAGATGTAAATCCACTTGCGCCAAGTCGCCCAAGAATGAGTTCCCACCCAAAGCTGCAGGTTCATTCATTTCAAGATTGCAACGCATGCTGTTCGAAGGCGGCATTTGCACATGCGTTTTTTGTTCTATTTTTTCAATTTTTTTAAATGGAATTGCAATCGCGAGCAAATGCTAACACTATTTCCGATGGATTCAGTGTCGACCCAAGATACGCGGCTCGTGATTGGCTGAAATCGAGAAAATACTGGCGTGCGATTGGCGCAAGCGTGGCGGATTGTAGTCGTCGTGGGATAATTCGCCAATGGCGCACGCTGATTGGTTAAAATCTGTCGTGATGTCGGGATGTCGCTGACAATACAATTCGCACGCAAGATATTTTTATTCTGAGGTATTTTTACGGTTTACAAATCATAAGTTATAAAATGAAGTTGACCAGGAAATATTAATTATTGGCCAGAGTCAATGACTGCGGCCAAATACAATCGTCTTTTCGTGCACCCCGACGCATTGGGCAATTGCTTGCACGAAGGATGGGAGCTGGTAAGTCGACGCTCTGCTGCTGCGCGCGCGGTCCTCGCCCCGCTGCCGAGAACGAGAAGGCGCACGAGGCTACGGTGGCGACCGATGGCCCGCTTGAAGACAGCGATGATTTGAGCACGCCGCCGCAAAGTCCCCGCCCTGATGACGATTCGCTCTCGCCGGCCATCCAATCGCGCCCATCGCTCGTGTCCTCGCACCACTTCGCAGATATCTACGCGATGGATCCAGAGGCCAAGCTGGGCGAGGGTGCCACGGCCACAGTGTATGTGGCCACCCACAAGAAGCACGGCAAGCGCGTCGCTGTCAAGTGCTTCGACAAGGCCAAGATGGCGCAGAACGAGATCCGCGACCTGTTCACAGAGGTTGGCATTCTCAAGCTCATGAAGCACCCGCACATCCTGCAGCTACACGACTTCTTCGAGGAACCGACGCACTTCTACATCGTCACCGACCTTCTTGAGGGCGGCGAACTCTTTGACCGCATCATCGAGAAGGAGTACTACTCGGAGAAGGAAGCGCGGGACCTCGTCAAGCTGCTTCTTCAGGCCCTCCAGTACCTCCATGATCTCAACATTGTCCACCGCGACCTCAAGGTACCCCGGGCTTCTTGTCTCCTGGCCTCATCGTCCATGTGTGCAGCCTGAAAACGTGCTCTTGATGTCTCGCGGCGATGATACTTCCATCAAGATCGCAGACTTCGGCTTCGCCAAGATGGACTTCGAAGGCAAGCTCACGGACAAGTGCGGGTCCCCCGAGTACGTCCTACCTCTGGGTGCCAATTGCTCATGGCTCTGTCATAGATACATCGCCCCCGAGATCCTCTCTCGATCGTACTACGGCAAGCAGGTCGACATTTGGTCCGCTGGTGTCATCACGTACATCCTCCTGTGCGGCTACCCGCCCTTTAGCGGCCGCAACAACACGGTGCTCTTCAACAACATCAAGGCCGGCGCCTTCCAGTTCGAGTCTCCGTACTGGGACGACGTATCGGCCGAGGCCAAGGCATTCGTGTCCAAGATGCTCGTTGTCGACCCGTCCGCCCGTGCCTCGGTGGACGAGCTCCTCAACGACGTTTGGATCACGGGCGAGGTGTCGTCCGCGCCACTTAATGGTGTTATGGACGAGCTGCGCCGGTTCAATGCGCGGCGCAAGTTCAAGGCGGCCGTCAAGACTGTGCGAGCCACCGTGTCGCTGCTCAATGATGCGCGGGCCCGCAGTGCTTCCGCGCCCATGACCCCACCGGCTCAGGAGCCGACGGACGTCGTCGTCTAGAGACAGTTTATTATTCCGCCAATTTTGCCATGACACCTTCTTTCACATGCCTTCTCTTGTTGCCGTACACAGCATCTTGGCTCATGTGGCCCGGCCGCGCGCAGCGCCCGGGTCCGTCTGCGGTGCGTCCGCCCGCAGCGCTGATTCCTTCCGCCCCCCGAGTTCTCAGCGCCCTGCGTTCGAAAAATCACCGCTGAATTTTTGAACTGTTATAACACAGTCCTAACATCTGTGACGGCATTGCAAGCGGATGCGCGACCTCGTCTGGCGAGCGCAACACGCAAGCTCGCAGGGCCAGCCGTCACGAACTCTGCACGACTTCGTAGGCATATGCGGAAGAGACGGCAGAGCTTCCTGCGCCACGAGCGTCGTTGCGTAATCAACTGCTAGGAGGGTTATAACTGTGACAGCTCGTCCTGCGCAGGGTTATAACAGGTTGCAGGGTAAGAGTGTTGGGTTGTGATTGGCGAGATCTCAAAATTCAGCGCGACGACGATGGGCTGCTATCTCTCGACGCCGTGCTGCGGCGGCCGGCCTGCGGGCCTGAAGGACGAGGACATGGACGAGAAGGAGACGCGGCCGTCGGTGGCCACGACGGTCATGGCGCGCATGGACGACAGCAATGACGACCCGTCGCCTGGCTTCTTCCGCGAGAATTACACTCTTGGAGGTGTGCTTGGGGAGGGCAGCTATGCGATTGTCAAGAAAGCTCGATCGCATGCGTCGGGGCAGCTGTGTGCTGTCAAGATCTTCAAGAAGGAGAGCCTCAGCGAGCAGGATGACGCAGACGTCTTGACGGAAGTGCGCATCTTGCGCAAGCTCGACCACCCGAACGTATTGCGACTCCTCGACTTCTACTCAGAGCCCAAGTACTACTACCTCGTGACCGAATACGTCGAAGGCGGTGAACTTTTTGAGCGGATTGCTCTCATGGTCAGTGCGCAGCTTGCATTCAAGTGGACTTCAAGTTGACCCGTTGTAGGAGTACTACTCGGAGAAGGAGGCGCGAGAACTGGTCAAGACCCTTCTGGAGGCAATCGGGTACTGCCACAGCCTCGGCGTTGTGCACCGCGACTTGAAGCCCGAGAACATCCTCTTGACGTCCAAAGCGGACAACTCGGCCATTAAGATCGCTGACTTTGGGTTTGCCAAGCAGGACACTAACGGGCTCTCGACGACCTGCGGATCGCCTGAATACGTGGCACCCGAGATCATCTCGCGACCCGACGAGACGTACGGCAGCGCCGTGGACATCTGGAGCATCGGCGTCATCACCTACGTCCTGCTCGCAGGGTACACACCGTTCCACGACCCAAACCAGAACATTCTCTTCGACAACATCTGCAATGGGCGCTTTTACTTCTACGAGCCCGACTGGAATGAGGTCTCCCAGGAAGCCAAGGACTTTGTGTCGCGGGCCCTCGAGCTCGACCCGAAGAAGCGGCCCTCGGCGAAGGAGCTGCTCAAGGACCCTTGGCTCACGGGGCTCAACGTGAGCGACCGCAACCTCACGGGCGTCATCGAAAAGCTCCCGACGTTCAACCAGACGCGGCGCAAATTCCGAGCTGCGGTGCAAGCGACGATGCTTGTCAACAGTCTCAAGGCCGGTCAAACTGCCCTTTAAGTCGCTTAAGAAATATGTATGTCATGCGACCAGTGCAAGCTTTTCGAGGACTTGGACGCGCTGCGGACTCAGCAGCATGCTCAGCAGTGCTGAGCAGCCGAGATGGGGAATCCAAGGAACGCCATCCCTTGGAGTTCATCAAGAGATGGCCACCCCTAAACCCCTAAACAAATGCTGTACAAGTTCCGACACAACTGCAGTCGGCGACCTAAAAACCCGTGTCGTTGAACCAAAATGTGATACTACGTAGTAAGATTTTACTTATTTTTTGTATGGAAAAACCATACGCTGGTGGTGCAACTTCACAGCGAGCAATTATTGTGAAATTCAGCTAATTTGGCAATTCGTACCTCCGTGTGTACGATTTATTGAGGCTATGGGTACGAATTGTGGAAGCTCACCAGCGCTTTAAAGTATCAATTCGTACACCCCTGGGATGTCATTGTACGAATTGTTGGATTTTATTTATTTAGACTACGATTTAATGACACAAGGTACGAATGGCCGATTTCAGACGGCCATTCGTACTATCCAGAAACTTATCGTTGGTCAGTAGTAGCAACTAGCATGCACGGACATACATAGGTTGCGCGTCCTACGATTTGTAGATTTGCCGCAATGTACGAA
>JNBR01002411.1:0-72152 GCA_002081595.1 Achlya hypogyna
CGTTGTTTAGTGGGAATTCGTCATCGATGGCGTCATTCATTCCCGGCGGCAGCGATGCCACCATGAAGATGAGAGAAACATTCGAGATGAAGAGCGTCCACGTCGACGAGAGCATGCCCCGCGGAATCGTGTCCTTGGGATCGGTGGTCATGCTTGTGACGAGCGTGAGGCACTCGACGCCAGCATACCCCCACGACGTGTACGGCAGCCAAGCAAAGTAGGCGCTCGACAGCGTCCCCGACGCCCATACGACGGAGCCCGTGGTGTTGTCGACGATTCCACCGTAGCGCGGCAGGTCGGCGCGATGCATATTGGTGACAACGAAGAGAACCGACGGCGCAATGCAAGCGAGCGCAAAGACCACCATAAAGTTCCACACGTATTTGCCTCGCAGCTGGAAGATACCGATAAAGACAGCGTAGAAGATGAACCACATGAGCGGTTGGTACGCATCATCGATGTCGAACTCGCTGCAGATGAAATCAGCTACGTAGCTCACCGAGACGGCAGCGGACGCAATGTATTCGAGGGCTTCAAGAAACCCAACGAGAAAACCTGCGTAGAACCCAAGCGTGATGCGCGTGAGCCCATACGAGCCGCCAGAAAACGCGATTTTGCCCGAGACCTCGGCTGCCGACGACATGTACACGACAAACGCAGCACCGGTGATCACTTGCGAGACGGCGTACGGTACGAAGCCCGTTGCAAACGCGGCGTTCCAGCCGTAAAGATGACCGCCCAAGACGCACACCACCCCCAAGGCCCAGATGTGCACAGAACGAGCGAGATCCGAAGGATGGATGACTTCTTCTAAGACGTCTTCAACCTTGCACGAGGTCGCTGCGTCGCCGGCATGGCCATTGGACGCTCCAGACGCCTTGGCGTTGACGTGGATGACGTTGGGGGCATGGGCCTTCGCGGCCGGCTGCAATTGACTCGCTTTCGGGAACATGCCTTGACCGACCGATCACGCACTACGGCCCTTCTTTTGCGCCAGGCTAATAATACCTGGACCGCCATCACATCATGATGGCGGCCACCGCCAGTTATGTCGGCCGCTGTGTCCTCAGATAACGCAATATCGTCCTTGAGAGGGCGTATCTATGCACTTTGAGAGGTCATTGCCATGCAGTGCTCCTTCGTCGAAGTCCACGGCGACCTGTACTACTGCCCGCTGGCAGAGTTTTGCGCCGCGTATGCTGTGCCACGCCTCTCGAGCCGCCTTGTCATTGCCGACCCCATCTCCGGGGCGACACCGCTGCGCAACGCCAAGGAAGTCGCCGGAAAGATCGTGCTAGTACAGCGGGGCGAATGCGACTTTTTGACCAAAACGGTGCACGCACAAAAGGCCGGAGCCGTCGGCGTCATAGTCGCCAACACGGACGAAGAGAATCCACAGCTGGCCTTTGTGATGGACGCGGGCCAACACCGGGCAGGTTTCGCTAGCAAGGTTCCAGCCATCATGGCGCCTTTTGAGACTGCACAGCACTTGCTCGATCTTATTGGGGACTCGGACGCCATGACGTTGCCGATATCGATTGTACTTCTCAGTGCAGCGGAGGCCTCCACGGTCCTCGATGCACAGGCCACGGAGAAGCGCCGGCAACTGCTCGAAGCTGAGGCGCTTCTGAAGCAGCAGGACCGCGAACGCCAGCAACGGGAGGCCACAATGCTTCTGCGCAGTCGCCTTGCCAAGGAAGCGAGCATGGCCAAATTCAGCTTGCCCGCTGAGGCACCACTGCCTATCGTCTGCGAGGCCCTGCCCGCCGCCGTGCCAGTGCACGCCCTTGACTCCAAGATGTTGTCGCCCAAAACGTTCGCTTCTCAGCCGGCAGAACCCATGCTCGAGCAGAAGCGGCCGTGCTTGGACTTGTCACCGGCATCAAGCCTGCTCGTGCTGGACATGCAGTACTACTGCGCGATGCCGCACGTAGGCAAGTTCGCCAACCAAGACGTGCTCAACGACTACTACTTCGACCGCCTGCGCAAGGTCGTGGTGCCCAACCTACAGCAAATCCTTGCGATCTTTCGCGGACGCTCCTGGGAAGTCATCTACGGCACGATCGAGAGCGCCACCCGCAACGGCCGCGACCGCAGCCGGGCCCACAAGCTCGCGGGCATCCACGTCCCGCGCGGCAGCTTCGAGGCCAAAGTCCTCGACACGATCGAACCCACGGAGCTCGACATCGTAATTCCCCGCACCGCTGTCAGGTACGTCGCGCCGCAACCCCACCTTCAGTCCCCGTAGCATCTTCGGCTCGACCAACGTTGACTACATCTTACGCAACCTCGGCGTCACTTGCGTGGTCGTCGCCGGCGTCTCGACGCTCGGCAGCCTCGAGACCGCGGTGCGCGACGCCCTCGACCGCGGCTTTGCCACGATCGTCGTCGAGGACGCCATCGCCTTCGAGTCCCATGACGAACACGACGCCTTCCTCAAAGCGCTCGACCGCATGGGAGGCAGCGTTGTCGCGACGACCCACGACTTCCTTGCCGAGCTGCCCGACGCGCTAGGCTTGGACTCCATGTAATAAGACTGTGTCCTTTGCAAACGTGGATAATGCAATAGTACACTGAGATGGACAAGGAGGCGGAAGGCGCAGGCGCGGGCAGTCGCCTCTTGCTGGAGCCGGCGGTTTCACCATCGACGCCAACCATGATGCGCGAACAGGCCTCAGAGGAGCTGCCGACCCAGCGCCTGCCGGCCGGCATGGGCTTCCTTTGGAAGTTTCCCTCCCGGCACGAATCACTACAGAACATTCCTGTCCAATGCCCCGCGTGCGAGGCCGCGTGGATCACGTCGCCGGCAGATCTGCGCCGCCACGCCGACACGTGCGCCACGAGACCTCGAAAGTTCGGTTCACCCTGGCGTGTCTGGTGCGAGATCAGCTCCACATGCCTCGAGGTACGGCCGCGATAGACGGCGCCAGCGTCATGCGAGCCCAGTGGCGAGAGGACCCAGAGGCGCTGCAAGCGGCCGCCGACCAGATCGCTTTTGGCAGCGTCGTGCGGGTGACGCCGCTCGACGACGACTGCTTCCAGATCACGTCGCTCGGGAGCACAGCGACGTTTCAGGCGTCGTCCCGCGCTGAGAGGAACGCGTGGGTCGACGCCCTCGGCGAAGCGATCTTTCTGCTTGGCGCGCCACCGGGCGCCGACGCCACCGAGGCCGTCGCCGCGTGCCTCGTGTGCCCGCTAGCTTGACCTCGCGGCTCATCCACGCTCGTAGAGAGATGGCGGCGACATCGTCGAGCTCGAGACGATCTTGCAGTCCCAGGCCGCTGCCGCCACCTACGTGGACGCCGACGGCAACTCGATGGTGCTGGGTACGCTTATGCCCCGATGCTTCAGCTCATGTCATCCCAGTCGCGAGTAAACTGGGCGCAGGCATCGACGTCTTCCGCTTGCTCTTGCAGTACGGGGCTGACCCTGGGATCAGCAACCACATGTAGGCGCCGAGCCACCGTGGGCGCTGAGTGATCCGTCAGGGGCGAGGCACCGGTTCTTGTGCTCAGCGCAGCAGGCGAACGCGCGATCTTGGCGCTGCTCCTCGAGTCCGGCGCCGTCGACGTCAACCGGCGCTACCTCCACGGCACAACGGCCGTCCACGCCGCAGCCAGCGCGGGCGAAACTCAGGTAGGCTTGTCCTTGGCCGACGCTAAGCGCGGGTGCAGGCGCTGCAACTGCTCGCGTCCTTGGGCGGTAACCTCCTCGACGTCGATGATCGCGGCTGGTCGGCGCTCCACTGCGCCAGCGCCTACAGCTACGGCCTCGAGACGGTCGCATGGCTTTGCAGTGCAGCGCCGAGCCTCATTGACTGGCCCGCTGCTGATGGGAACACGAGCCTGCACGAAGCGCTCCGTCTCGGGTACCTGCCGGCCTGAGGCGGTACCTGACTTACGTAGGCTGGTGGACATTGCACAAACGCTACTGGAGCATCACGCGAGTCCCAGGCTTTCCAACGCTGCGGGCGAGACCGCGGAAGGCCTGGCGCGGGCCATGGAGCTCTGGGACCTCGTGGCGCTCATGCCCGACCCGCCAGGTACGCTTGCCTTCCCAAGGCGCCGTTGCCACCCTCGCCGCAGAGAACGCGTGGATCGAATGCCAGACGGATGAGGGTGATGTTTTTTACTACAACTCGGTCACGGGCGAGTCGAGCTGGTACCGCCCCGGCCCGCCGCTGCCGAGGGACGAGCTGGGCGACACCACACCGCTGTGCATGCTGCCTGTCATCTCTCCGCTCCAGGCCCTCGACCACCCCGACGCCGCCGCCAAGGAGCTCCAGCGCCGCAAGAAGGAGCGACTGCAACGCCGGCAGCGTAAGAAGGTGTTGTCCTAACCCAAATGCGATCCCAGCACACGCAGTCGTTCGCTTTATGCGACAGCTACGATTCGTCCGCGGTCTCTCGTCGGCGGCGACTAGCGCCAGTGAGTCACCGGGGAAGCATCGGGTGTACCTTGCCGTGGGGGGGCGACTCTTGGTGCTCTTCTTCGCGAGCTTGTCCTTGTCCTTGGCGCGCCCCTCGGCGGCGTCGGGCTCGGCGTCACTGAGCGTCGGGCCTGCGACCGCCTTCTTTTCGGGCTCTGGCGCCTCGGCCTCGAAAACGATCTCGGTCTCATCTTCGTTGGAGGCGACGCGGTCCAGCCAGAAACCCATCATGCCACTCTCGTAGTCGCGCGTGCGCCGCTCGGGCATCTCGAGCTCCAGCACGATGACGTTGTCGCTCTTCCAGCGCGGGTTGCCGCGGTCCATCTGCCGGTTGCGGCGGGCGCACTCGGTCTCGGCGCGGCGAGCTCCGCGGCGGGCCACGGGGCGCTTGGGGCGCAGACTTGCGGGGCGAGTCTCTAGGTGCTCTAGCTTCCACTCGTCGATCTCCTTGTCCCATTTGGAGCGCGCCTCGATGGCGAAGGCGTCGTCGAGCGGCACAAAGTGCGTGAGGAGCAGGTGCTTAATCTTGAGCTGGCGCGTGAGTTCGCGGATCGTCTCGAGCATGTCTTCTTTCTCAGCCTGGAACTCGGTACGGAGGTCTTCGATCTCCGTGGCCGCCGCCTTGTGCTTGGCCCAGAGCTTTTTGAGCTTTTTCGTCTTGACGTCGACTTCTTCCTGCAGTGACGAGAACTGCTCTTCGAGCAGCAAGTTCGAATCTTCGCGCTCCGCTAGCTCCCGCGCGAGCTGCATCTCCTGTCGCTTCTGCTCGTCGATCTTCTGCTGTGCCTCTCGCAACTCGAGCTCTTGCCGCGCGGCCTTGTCGAGCACCTGTCCGCCCATGATGACCTTTTCCTCGTACTCAGCGAGCTGCGACAGCATTTCGGTCTTCTTCTTCTCGAGGCGCTCCTTGGCCTGCGCTTTCTCCTGCAGCTGCGCGGCCAACTTCTCGCGCTCCTCTTCTGTCTTGGATTGCGACGCCAGTAGCGCCTTCATCTCCATCTGCGCCTTCTTCTTGAGCTCGTTCTTCTCGCGCAGCGCGTCCTCCTGCAGCTTCTTGAGCTCGTCCTCGCTCACGCCTTCACGGCGTACGATGGTTTTCTCCACGATCTAAGCTGCGTCACACCGATGGCACCGCCGGTGCTGCTACCTTTTCGATGATCTGTGGCGCCTGCGGGGCTGCGGAGGCCAGCACCTTGACCTCCTTGCCGTCGACGAACTGCGTCGTCATCCCCTTTTCCTGGGCCGCGAGCGCCTCGCGCAGCTCCTTGATCTTTTCCTGAAACTCGCGGATCTTAGCGTCTTTCGGGTCCTCGTTGATTTTGGGCTTGTTCTTGATGTTTTTGGCGCGATTTGCGTACCGCAGCGTCGAGAGCGTCTCGTTGTAGTTGTAGTCGGCGGGGCCGCAGTTGGCGATCATGACAGTCTTGGCGTTGCCGCCCAGTGAATCTTGCAGCAATCGCGTGAGCTTCGAGTCGCGGTACGGAATGTGCTGCGACTTGCCGTCCACAAGCGCCGAGATGACGTTGCCGAGCGCCGAGAGCGACAGGTTGATCTTGGTTGCCTCTTTCATGCGGTCGCCCGTCGCCCCCGTCTTGGCCTGCCGCTCGCTGCCCGCCAAGTCCACGAGGTTCAGTTTGCCCACGCAAATGTGGTCCTTTCCGTCCACACCCATGCTCGCCGTCTCCACCGTGATGATGAACATCGAGTGCGACCGCGACGACGTTTGGTTCATCAAGGTCGCCCCCACCGACCGGTTCTTCTTTCCTACGCCCGTCGTCAGCGCTGCGCCCGCCCCACCACCGACCTTGCTGCATGACTGCGTCGATTTCCGCGACGCCTGTGACCTGGCGCGCGATGAGGTCCTTCACATACACGCCTGTGTCCATGTTTTCCTTGAGCTCGAGATGATTTTGCGGATCGGCGGCCAGCAAGTCGCGGATCTCCTCGTTGTAGATTTCGAGATACGAAGCACAGACCATGAATTGGCTCTTGGCCACTGAGCCGATCTTGTCGAAGATGTGCTTGAACGAGTTGGGAATGATGCCGCGCAACTCGGGTGGGTCGTTGTACCCCTCCATCGTGTGCGATTTGCCGGCGCCGGTCTACACAGAGGCTGTGAGACGCCGCGGGCACATGCGGTCGACCTGGCCATAGGCGAAGATGGTGCCATTGAAGCCATCAACGGCGCTCTCAACAATGTCGCGCGCCGCGAGATTGTACACGTCCATCTGCTCGCTGTCGGGGCCGAACGACGCGTCAAAGGTGAACTTCTTAGGAGGTTCCCGGTCGTCGGCTTCGGGGTTGTTGAGCGATATCTCGCCCTCCGCTGGCTTGGAAAACACGATGTACGTGCGACCGTCTTGCTTCTCCTTTGTGCTGAGCGGTCGGATGCGCACGACCACCTTGACGCTCTCGCTGCGGTTGGCCATCGAATTCCTGCTTTGTGGCCCTTGAAGATCACGTTGGGCTGGCGCTGATTGGCTGACGTTCCTCTCAGGTCAGTTCTTTGCCGGTTCCGTTCTCTGTGATTTTCACTACCTCGCGTGTCCTAGCTGGGTAACGAGAATCCAGACTCAGTCGATGCGTGCTAGAAACCAGTACAAGCGGCTGTTCACCAACATGGGTGCTCTGTCGAGGCCTTTAAGTGCAGCACATTGCGAACCGCAGCGGCTCAGCAATAAACTGGTATCTTGTGGCTTGATTGGCTAATAAGGATGGTTCGTGAACAATTTGATTGGTCGAAAATCCTTTTACTGTGGCTATTGTGAGCAAGCGGCGGCGGAGCGACAGGCATGAAGGTCGGGTTCTCACTCAAGGGAAAGAAGAAGCCAGCGGTGGCCGCGGTTGCTGGCGGCTTTCGCGTCGAGAAGGAGGCGCCCCAAGATGCTACCAAAGACATCGTTCTCGGGTTCGCGTCAACAGGCAAAGCGCTGCTTAAGGACCCCGTCGCGGCCAAGGCGCAGCTCGTGATTCCGCTTATCGAACAAAACTGGGCTGAGAAGGGGGCGAGTGAAGCCGACTCGGCAGCCGCGACAGCTCTCCTCGCGGACATTCGCGCTACAACGGCGGGCGATACTGCTGAGGAATCAACGCTCGTAATTCCTGTTGCCAAGGTGATCAAGGCGAACGACACGCCTATCCTGTTCCGCAACAAGCTTCCTGGCATCGAAAACCTTGCCAACGAAAACGACAAGTTTAAGCACGACATTTCACTCCGGCCGGATGACATGGACATCCACAGTGACGCGTACGAGGCTGTCCCAATCGAAGAGTTCGGAGCTGCGCTGCTGCGTGGCATGGGATGGACCGGAAAAGACCGTGTTCAACCCACGGGCTCCAAGGTGCAAATGCGCCACCAGCGTCTCGGCCTCGGGGCGACACCCAAGCCACCAATGCCTGGTGACTCGAAGAAGAAGCGTGGCAAGGCGCTTGACACCAAACCGATTCGACTCATAGAGAAGGTGCGCGATGGCAGTCGGCCGCGCGACGACGAGCGCACGCCCAAGGCGACATCATCGACCGACGACCGGCGAACTAGTCGCGATCGCAGTCGGGACCGCACCAAGCGCGAAGACAGTCGCGAGCGCAGGGACAGCCGCCAAGGAAGTCGCGACAGCAGACGTGGTGACAGCCGCGAGCGCAAGGAGGACCGCGATCGTGCGCGTAGCCGCAGCCGCGAGCGCAAGGGCGACCGAGACCGAAAACGTAGCCGGAGTCGCGACCGAAAACATCGTTAATCGTTATCTCATGGCGTGCTAATTGCTGTCCTGGTTGCTCGGGTGGTGCATGGCCGGCGGGATGAGCGATGTGTCGATCTTGACCTGCAGGGGCGGCACCGCAGAGCACACGAGGTGCAGCCTACGCACCATGGTGAGTTCACTGCCCCTGCCCAGTAGCCACTTGTTAAATATCGAATGACACGAGTCTCGGAACTGCGCCATGAGCGGTACGTTGTTGGCGAGGTCGCCGGCCATAAGGTTAGCTCGCATTGCATTCAGGATGTTGACGTTGTTCTACGCGGCATGTCAGCCACCCCCCGACAGAGCTCGGAACCTGAAGAGACGACTTGATTTGCTCTTCGTACGCCCCATCCGAGTTGTTGGAACTGCTGTCGTGCTCGGGCGCGGCAACCTATAATCTCACTGCTCAGCACCTGCGGGTGACCAGCGCGTACGGCCTCAAGCTTTTGGCGCTTGGGCGCGGGGTCTGGCTGCTTCTCTTGCGCCGTACGCATGCCCCGGACCTTCACGGCGACATCACGAATGCATTTACCAGGAATCGTTGCCGCAATCTTGATGTATCGTGTCACGTTGTCATGTTCCTCCGCGGGGTAGAGCGTCAGCCCCTTGTGCAGCAGATGCAGCTCCTGTGCCGACCAGACCGCTGTCGCTGTCGAGTACACGGATGTGTGGGGGGCCGCAGCCTTGGCGGGGAATGCCATATACGCGTCGCGCCCGTACCCCGGCCCGCTCATGCGTCTTTGAAGATTTTGGGGCCTCTTCGCTGATGTGACCCTTCGGTATCCGGACGCGTTCCCATTGGCCAAAATGCGATTTTTCTTCAGCCGCCAACCACAAACAGAAGGGCACAAGAAACACTGTCGAAACACTGTTTCAAAAGCACTGTTTCGTACAGTGGTTCAACAGGAAACTAACAAGGAAGGCGACGAAGGAGCTTTCCATGTACCTTATCACCCAGCATCACGGTCGGCTTCATGAGGTGCCGGGTGCGGTAGGCTGCCGCTGGGGCCGGTGACCGACCACCGTTCCCGGGAATGCTTCAACTTTTTCCTTTGGGGCTTCGAACTTCGCCATCCATTACAACGTGCGCCACGTCGCCGGTTGCAAGCGCGGGCATCTGCTGTGCCCCATCGTGGCCGTCGCTCTCGCCGCTGCCGCCACAGAGCGCGCGCAGAACGACGCTGTCGGAGCGACCTACCGTGACTATTTGGCGGGTACGACGCGGGAAGCGAGCACAGAACGACGGACGTAGTCGGGTTGCCGGACCAGGATGCCATCAACACGACCAGCTGGGGACGTAATGCGCAAGTGCAACTTCGGCACCATGATGGCCGCAAGGGGGCAGTTGACTGGGGCTTTGTATCGCGTTATCAGACAAGAAGACAGCGGCGCCGCTGTACATCAGAGCCCATGTCTCGTCCCTCCGTGTCCTTTGATGTTCGGCCACGCGGGTCGGTGGCCTTTGCCCGCGAAGACCGCACCGCACGCTTCGAGGTCGACGTGGACGACAATGCGTCGTACTTGGCGACGGCCAGCACGGCCGTCGAAAGTGATCCGTCCTTCGAAGGTGGCCGCCCGAGCGAGGTTACGATCGAGCGCCACGACACCGTGTCCACAGTCGTCGACCACTACCACAGAGGCAGCAGCAGCGACGGTATCAACCACCAGTACTCGACACGCCAGACACTCTTCGAGACAGCGCCGGACGAGGCTAACGACGATGACGACCTTGGCCGTCACACGGTGCGTATTCAGGCCGTTGCCGACCTGGACCGCGACGAGCGCCCGACCGAATACAAGGGTCGGCTACGGCGGTGGCCCGGTGCGTTGCTGCTGCTCATCATTGTCGTCGTTGCGACAACTCTCATCGCCACTGGCGCCCACAGCACACACGAGAAGTCATTGACGCTAAAGAAGGCAGCTCAAAAGCGCATGGCCGGGCGGCGGTCCATTGGCAGCGGCAGCTATGACGAAGACGCCGACGGCCTTCTGAACAATCCAATGACGTACGACACGCAGTCAAGTAGGTCGCAATAACGCCCGAGGGCGGCGCTCACGAGTCCATGCTCCTAGAGTGTAAGCTGCCCGACTACCAAAGCAAGAACGGCCGCATCGTGGCCGTTGCCAAGAACGGGACTGAAGTAGCGATCGGGATCAAGGGCACCAACTGGTTTGGCATGGAAACGTACGTGGCGGTGCAGGCCGACGCAGCCGCTGACATTGCGTAGCATGGACGCCATTCCTTTTGGCTTGTGGCAGAACGATAATAACGGCACGACTGTGGTGCGTTCCTCGGCGCTGATTCTCGACCTCTGAGCGCATTGTCTAGTTCGACGTGGCGGCGTTCCTCTCCAAGCACAAGTTCAACAGCGTCCGACTGCCCGTGTGCGCGCAGCACTTGCTCAAGAACACACCACCCAAGGCCGGGCTCGTCAACAAAATGACTAACCGCGCCCTCGACCTCACGAGTTACATGACGACGCTGCAGTCGCTGATCCAGGCGCTGGCCTACCGCCAGATCACCGTCCTCATCAGCATGCACACGCTGCTGCCTCAGCCGCTCGCGTCCGGCGGCCTCTGGTACAACGCGGACGTGACGGAAGATGACTTCCTCGACGCCATCGACGTGCTCACCACGGGACTCTGCAGCGACGCGTACTGGAACGTTATCGGCATCGATCTTAAGAACGAGCCGCACAAGGCGACGTGGGGTACGGGCACCGCCACGGACTGGGTCATCGGCGCGCGCAAGATCGGCAACCACATGCTCGCTGGGTGCCCCAACTGGCTCGCCTTCGTCGAGGGCATCTACACCGAGAAGCACGCCGTGACGTTGGACGACGGCTCCGTGATCAACTACGCCGACTGGTGGGGCTCCGGGCTCCAGCAAGCGGGCAACCAGACCGTGATTCTCTCCAAGGCCAACAAGCTCGTGTGGGCACCGCACTACTACAACGTACGGGCTCCTTCTCGCCGGCGCTAACCGATCTCTGAGTAGCCTGGAGTGTACCCGATGGCGTACTTTTATGACAACCCGAAGAAGTTCACGGAGCTGGACGACGCGACGCTGACCAAGAACATTCGCGCCGTCATGACCGACAGCTTTGGCTACCTCGTCGGCGACAACGCGGCTCTCGTGCTTGGCGAGTTCGCAGGACTCTATGCGACTGACCTGCACCCGCTCAAGACGACCAAACGCGCCACGGACGCCACCATTGACGTTATGGTGGCCGACCGGTACGCTGGCGGCTACATGTGGTCGCTCAACCCTGAGAGCGCTTATCAGTACAACCCCGGCAGCGTCCAGGGCACGTTTTACGAAGGCCTCGTGGGACTCGACTGGCTCACCCCCAACGACGGCTTCCTCCAAGGAATGGACGCGCTCAACCGCATCGCTAATTTCCGCAAATTTCCATGTTTCACTTAATGCTAGAGCCCTCTTGTCGTACATTCAGTTGCGGGCTTTGTGTTGCAGGCGGAAGTACCGCTTGGTGTTGGTCCAGACGCTGTCGTTCGAGTACACGACGACGGCAAACACCACGATGCCCACGAACATGAAGAGCATCGGACCAGCCAGCGACGGCCCATGGTCGAGCGAGATCGTCGCCTCGATGCCGTGGTCAGGAGCTTTCTCCCGCCGTGTCGGCACCGGGGGCGGAGTTGTGGCCACGCGGACACCACCGTCGTCATTCGCAAGCACCTTGGCCGGTGGCGCCGTCGCTTTGGGTCGCAGCGTCCAGCCGGGCAGCAGCTTCTCAACCTCCGCAGGTTGTTCGTACGGAACCCAGTGCAGCTGCTTGCACGAGTGCTCGTCTGTCTTGCCCTTCTCAAACGTGATCCCCGAGAAGTTGAGAAAGGCCTTGAAGGGGCGGACCTTCCCGAAGTCGTACTTGTCCCACTCCTCCGTGTCCACGGGGCCCTTGAACGGCTGGCCGACCATGAGCTTGAACCGATTGACGCCCATCTTCTCCTCTTCTGCCTTGCGCGCTGCGTCCACCTTGACGTGCTCGAAGCTACCAACAGCCATTATGAGCGCCTACTGCGGGAGGAATCGGGCGAGTACCGCGCTGGCACCGAGGTGTAGTTGTGGTAGATGACGGTGCCGCCGGTGCTTGGCGAGTACATGTCGTAGCCGTACGTCCAGAGGTGGGATGCTCGCAAAAACTCCTCGCCGTCGAACATCCACAGCGTGTGCGAATCGATAAGCACGCGCTTCTCGGCATGGCATTTGCCGAAGGACAGCCCCGCACCCCATAGCGCTTGCATCTGGGGCATGCTGGGACGCTGGATCATGCTGGCTCCAATGGTGCGCACACAGCCGTTTCCGCCACGCATCGTTGTGCACAGGTGCGGAAGTTGGTCTGGTGGGTTGTTGGTGCCGTCAGGAAGAACGTAGCTGTCGTGAACGTGGTGAAGGTACGTAGAAAGAATCGCCATTTCGTTGCCGATAGACGTCCACTCCTTCACAATGCTGGTGTCCCATCCGTTCGTGAAGATCGAGTGCGCGTCGAGTTGGAGGCAGAACTCCTGATCGCCCACTAGCTTCTGTTGAAAGTGACGCGCATAAGTGGGGCCACGAGAATCGTCGGCAAGACGCTCATCGATCCGGATCTGCGCTTTGAACTTGCACTCTTCCGTGGGCCACTCGGCTTTGGCGAATGCACAATACTCGTCCAGGCACTTGGCGTCACCAGGGTTCACTTGGTCCACCACGCCAAAGTATAGCCGTTCGGGATGCACTGCACGCTTGAAGCCCGTGAAAAGCGTGTAACCGCAGCGATGGCCGTCTCGAAATGTCGAGAGCCCGACAAAGATGTCGAAGGTCGACGGAACACGGGGCGGCGGCGGTCGCAGCGCCTCATCAGCAATGTTTAGAGGAATGTGCTGCGTCTCGGGGGCCATGTCGGGGTCGTAGTGCTTCTTTGTCTCGTCGTCCGGCCATGAGAACGCGATGCTCTGCGGCCGCGTCGCCGCCGCACCAACGAGGCCCGCGACAAGGAGTCCCAACTTCATATTTCGCAACTGAGATTGGCTCTGCCTGGCAACAATCTCATGGCGATCGCTCATTGGGTGAAATTCATGTATTTACTAAGAAAACCATCCAATCCTGCGCCGCCATCCAGAACGACGCTGGATCGTTTATCGAAGGTGTTCGTTCCGCGAGCACCCTCGGCATGTGGCGGTCGCATGCATGTGCACAAACGCACGACATGCTTTAAACAAGGGTGGTATTCTGCGTAGCCATGCATTGGCAACGCGTCCTGGGCGTACACATGGGCACTACTTGGTCATGTACTTGCGTAGGCGCCGTCGGTGCTTGCGGTTGGCCTGCACAGCGAAGGCAACGACGGCGCCGAGCATACCCACGGCCGAAATAAGCGCATGCAGAGGAAATGGTACCCGCGCGAGTACCTTGGCGCTTGCGACTGCTCGCTCCTGGTGCAGATGTGCGACGGGCTCTGGGACTTCGTACGCGGCGATAACCGTTGGCGCAGTTGCTTCGTTTGCCGGAGCCATAGTCCAGCTGCCACCGACCGTCGCCTCCACAATCGTCGCGTTCATATACGGCTGCCAGAAGAGCTGCCTGCAGGAGAACGAATCGACGTTCGTCTCGAGGTTCATGCCGGCGAAGGCCAGGTACGCCTCAAGCGATCGCGCCGACCCGAGTGCGTACGGCACCAACTCGCTGCGGTTGACGGGGCCATGAACTGGAAGGCCCAGGATGAGCTTGTACCTGCGCCACGTCACAACCTCTTCATGGCAATCGTTGCGCACCGGTTGCGGCCCATGGCAGCTTCGGTCTCTCGCCCGGGCGGCTGGACGGCGGCGTGGTTGAACCGCGCCGGGACGCGGGTGTAGTTGTGGTAAACGACGGAAATGCTCGGCGAGTAGAAATCGTACCCGTGCGTCCAGAGCTGCGCTGCTCGCAAGAACTCTTCTCCATCAAATAGCCAGAGCGTGTGCGGGTCCACGAGCACGTGCCGCTCCGCATGGCACTTTGCGAAGGCGAAGCCCGCACCGAAGAGGGCCGTGAGCTGCGGCTGCCGCGGGTGGACGAGCATGCTGGCGCCGACAGTCCGGACGCAACCGCCGCCGCCGCGCTTGGTCGTGCACAGATGCGGCAGCTGGCCCGGTGGGAGGTTGGTTCCGTCCGCCGACACGTACGCGTGCAGGTCGTGAAGGTACGTTGTGAGCACGGCCATCTCGTTGCCCGTGCGCGCCCACTCGGTCACGAGCGCCGAGTCCCACTGCCGCGTGAACACGCTGTGGCCGTCGAGCTGCAGGCAAAAGTCGTCAGTCGCCGCCACGAGGCGCTGTTGGAAGTGCCTGGCGTACGTAGGGCCACGCGAGTCAGCCGCGGACCGTGCGTCGACCTGGATACGCTCCTTATACCTGCAGTTGAACTCAGGCCACGTCGAGTTCGCCAAGGCGCAGTACGCGTCGAGACATGTGACGTCGTCCGCGTTCGTTTGGTCCACGATTCCGAAGCGAACGCGGTCGGGGAAATCGGCGCGCTGGAAGCCCGTGAGCAGCGTGTAGCCGCAGCGCGCGCCGTCGCGGTAGACGGAGAGTCCGACGAAAAGGCTGGGCGTCGGCGGCAATTTGGGCGGTGGTGGGCGAAGGTGGCGCTGCGCGGGCTCCCGCGGCACGTGCTGCTCGTCCGGATGAACTTCGACGAGACCCATCTCGGGGTGCTCGAGCACGGAGATGTATGTGGGCTGCAGGCTCTCGATGCGGAGCCAGGCCGCAGCGGCGATCAGGAAACGCAGCATGCTTCTGTGGGGCGCCTCGTCGCCCCCGAAAAGTAGCTTCCAAAATCGAACACGCCGTTTTATTACAGATCACGCGAGCTTCGCGTCGAGGGCGACGTCCGTATAGAGATAGGACCCGAAGGAAGAGGGGCGGTCGAGTGCGGACGCGGCCGAGAACCGCGGGACCTGCTGCAACTGGGGAGACTCGCAGCACGTGCTGTCGTCTCCCGTTGAGCTCTCATCGAGGGTGAGCTCGGTTGATTCATCGAACCGGCGGAGCGAATCTAGGATCGCGTCGTGTACAGACCGGTGGGTTTCGAAGGCCTCGGCCGTGAAGATGAGTTTGGGCTTGTAATCGTCGTCAAGCGCCTTCTGGGGCTCTAAGTAGCTTCCCGTCACAAACTATGCTGGGCTATGAGGTGCGTACCCGACGGACAGAAACACCGCTGGCAGATGCGCAGCTTGACGGGCCGATCGTTGATGGGCATTTTCCAATTGCGCCCGCACGCGCGACAAATGACCTGACCGCACTGGCGGCAGTGCTTCTTTGCCACGAACCACCCGAACTTGCGACTGCAGATGGGGCACGCTGACACTTGGTCCTTGCCTTGGAAGTGGCGGACGTCCACCAGGTCGAGGGAGCCCAGCCGCGCCGCGAAGCGCTGCATCGAAAGGAACTCTTCGAGGTTGAGCAGCTACACGAGAGCGTCGGCCAGGACTCCAAACGCGCTCGTACCCGGGCCACTTGGTTTTTGGCGATTTTGCTCACGACAGACTTGGGCAGCTTGCCGTGGCCTTGTGGAATCATCACGCTGAAGTACTCAAGGACGCCAGGCGTGCCAGTCTCCAGGAAGACATGACCTGACTACGTATCCTGAGTAGCCGACCTCAGCTACGACGACATACGCGAAGGAGGGTACCGCGAACGAGGCCGTGGCTCGAGCGCAGTGACGGACACGCCGGAATGTCCACCGAGTGCAGCGCGCGCACCCAGCCTCGCCGCAGCCGCCGGGTCGCGGGGTCCAGGATTTCAATCGTGTCATGGCACTACGATTGCATACTGCCGAGTTGACCGGACGGTCGTATACCTCTATGATACAAAAGTCGCGGTTGAGCATGCCTGCGGGGCACTCAATGGCCATCCACGCAACGCCAAGGTAGTGCATGGCAGGGCGACCGGTGGGTGGCTGCTTGAGCGTGTACAAGCAATGCCGGTCCAGAATCGTCTGGCCCACGATGAGTGCGTACGAGGCAAGCTTGAGTTTGGAATCGAGAAAAAAGAAGTCGGCGATCTCGGCAAGCGACGCCTGGATGAGCGTTCGTGCGCAGACTGCCGGCAGCGTGTAGTCAATGGCGTCATGGCCCTTGTGAATCTAGCGAGTTATGAGCTCCAATCTCGTCCAAGCGCATCGTACGCGTGCAATACGGTTGGTCTTCTTGTTGGTCACGACCGAGACGACGCGACTCTTCTGCAGTTGCAGTGCGTTCTGCACGGTGTCGTTGCACGCGGCCTGGCCGAAGTTAAGGATCGCATCGCGCTGCTTAGCGGTGAGCGGCGCGCACTCAAAGAAGTCGACCGGCAGCGGCAGCGCCATGGGGGGAGCCAGTGTGAAAAAGACGCCGCCGCGTAATGCCCGGCAATCTTCCAAAAGAGCCGGACGCTACCAAGCCAATCGTTTGTCACGTGACCGCACCGCGTCACGCAAACTTGCATTGCCGCAGCCGGAGGGGCACCGAATCCACCGGCGGCCTGCTAGCGCTGCGTGAGGGACCAGCTGGTGCTGTCTCGGACGGCGATCACGCCCTCTGACGTCCAACCCCCCGCCCCCCGTGCTTCCTGTGTGGTGGAGGCACACAGGACAAGACAATGCGCTGGACTGCAAAGCAAAGGCAGCACAGTCTCCGCCCCCCACAGAAAGTCTACTGCATGCATCCAACGTGCACCAAGAAGCGCCTTTCACAAAGCCAGTGCGGTCTCGCTGTATGCACGCATCTCCAGCGAGTCCTTGCCAGATCTGGTCGACCAGACAGTCGTATCTGGTAATCCGATGTGGCGGCCGACTGGGTTCGCCAGTCGTGGACGACGCTTGTTCCTTTTTGTTCCACGGAAGCCCCTTGGATTCCCAAAGAGCACTTGGAAACGCCAACGGCAACCACAATTCAAAGTGCCATGTCGTACCAGCTCATCATAGCCAACAAGAACTACACGACGTGGCCGCTCCGCGCGTGGGTCGCGCTCACGGAGGCTGGCGTCCCCTTCGAAGAGATCATGGCGCCCAAGGATGATCTCTCGCCGGCCTCGCTGCGGGACGCGTACCTCAAGATTTCGCCGATCAAGAAGTTTCCGCTGCTGCTCGTTCACACGCCGAACCAAGCGTCGCCGCTCATGGTATGGGACTCGCTCGCCATCATTGAGTACCTCGCCGAGAGCTATCAGAACTTGTGGCCCGCCCACCCCGAAGCCCGTGCCTTTGCTCGGTCTGTGGCTGCCGAGATGCACTCGGGCTTCGCGGGCCTGCGCAACACGTGCAACAGTTGTGTTGGGTTGCGCATTCAATTGCACTCGATGGGCCCCGAGTGCGAGCAGGACCTGCGTCGTCTCAACGAACTCGTCTCGGAGGGCCTCGAACGGTTCAAAGGTCCGTTCCTTGCGGGTGCCACCTTCACCGCCGCCGATGCTATGTACTGCCCGGTGGCATTTCGCGTTCAAACGTACAGCATCAAGTTTGAAAACGCTGCGGTCGACGCGTACTTCGCTCAGCTTCGCGCCCTGCCGTCCATGAAGGCATGGGAGGCGAGCGCGCTCCAGGAGCCCTGGCGCATCCTCGCGTATGAAGAGGACTTTGTACGCAACGGCACCATTTTGGAAGACCTTCGCACCGCGTAGCCACTCGTAGCTCTGCTTGCTTATGCTTTCAACGTCGCGGTGAGGTGTTTCAAGGCTTTTTGAGGCGACAAGGTAACCAACAGGTTTCACGTCTTATGCCTTTGATACCATGAGGCTCTCCTTCTTGGCGGCGAGAACTTTTTGGTCCTGGGCGATGACGGCGGCCACCTGTTCGTACTTGGTCACTTGCGTGTACAGGTACGAGCAGAAGGAGGACGTGAGGTCGAGGTTCGAGTTGGTCACGGAGAAGAGCGACACGCGCGTGTGGGCGGGCGCCGCCTCGTTGGACATGTGAGATGCATTGAGCACAGAGCCGAACGAAGACGAAGAAGCGGACGACCGGCTGTCGTGGTTGAGTTTGCTCAGCTCCATGTGCTGGTCGAACGTTTCGAGGTGGTCCAACATTCCCTCTGTCGTCCGGTCCAGCATCGGTAGGTCGTCGAGTTCCGACGACGAGTTCGACTTGAGAGTTTGCTTTCGGTCCGTGGAATCGAGCGTGAGTGTCGATTGTGTTGTGCGACGCTGTCCATCCTCCAGCGCTTCGATGGATGCCCCTGTCCCCGAGTGAGCAGCCGCAAACCCCTAGTTCCCGCACCTGCAAAGCATTGTCGACAGATACGCAACTTGACAACGTGGTGCTTGATCGAAAAGTGCCAGTCACTCAGACAGTTGGAGCAAATGACCTGCATCACGTGAGCCGCAGTCGGGGTTGCAAGCGCCGTACGTGGCCGCACTTGCGGCAGTGCTTTTTGTGGACAAACCACCCAAACTTGCGGGAACAGACCGAGCACCAGCCGACAAGGTCCTTTTGCTGGAATGAGGTGATGGGCATGAGCAGGCTTGTGTCGAGCGTCTTGAGGAAGCGCTGCGTCGCAAAGTATTCTTCGAGATTCAATACCTGTGTCGAGACTAAGAAGGAACCGACAATCAAATCTTGTGGTACCCGAGACACTTGGCGCTGGCAGATCTCGCGAAGGATGTGGCCCTTGATCAAGCCGTGCATTTGCGGCACGATGATGTGAAAATGCTCGAGGATGCCCGGTGTCTTTGTTTCCAGAAACACATGCCCTGACTAGGTGGCTTGTCGTGAAAATCTATGTTGGCTGCGGCAAACGTACCCGCAGAAGCTGGCTGCGCACGAGGCCGTGTGAGGCCTTCAGGGAAGGTACACAGTCCATTTCAAGCGAGTGTATCGTGCGGACCCAGCCGCGGCGCAGCTCCATGGAAGATTGATCCATAACTTCTATCAGGTCGTGGAACTAGATATGCACCATGAGCCCAGGGAGCAACAAGCCGAACAGCACCTCAACAAAACACGTGTCGCGGTTGGACATGAGCGCGGGAAACTGCGTCGCCATCCATGCAATGCCGCAGTAGTGGAAGGAGGCGTGGCCATCGCTCGAGTCCGTGAGTGTGTAAAGAGTTTGCCGATCGAGCATATTTTGGCCGAGCACCGTCTTGTACGTTGTAAGTTTCTCTTTAGAGTCGAGATAGAAAAAATCAGCCACTTCAGCAATCGAGGCCTGGATAAGCGACCGGCCCGTGTACGTCGTTAGCCACGGGTCGACTACATCTCGGCCGCGATGAATCTACATCAGACTTCGTAAGGATCTCAGATACTCGACATGGCGATCGTACGCGTGCGAGACGACTTGTCTTCTGGTTGCTCACGACAGAGACCACAGGCTCAGATTGCGCAGCAATTGCATTCTGCACAGTATCTTGGCACGCCGCTTGGCCCAGCGACACAATGTTCTCAAAGCCCTCGGGCGTGAGCGGCGGGCATTTGAAATGATCGAGCGGCAGCGGCAGCGTCATCGCCAAAGGGAAAATGAAAGCTGACCAGCACCTCGAAGATACCCCACTTTGCCTTCGATTACGATGACGCTTCGGCAAAGTGGTGGACGCAAGTCGAAGTTCGTAGCGCGGGAAAGGCCGACCCCGAGCATAGAAAAGGGACCAAGTTGACCTTTTAGGTGTGCAGGCTCGGGCCGTTGTTCGTGTTTGCGAGTTGCCTATCGCGGACCAAGATGCGCCAGAAAGGGAGGCGACGCGCCGAGGTAGCTCACGAGGCGCGTCAGCGGCGCCAGCAACGGATGTGTTGTTTGCTCATTAGTTCGTACCCTCCAGACACCCGCCAAGTACTGTCTCACTTCGATGGTGATGGGATTTAGTGATTTTATAATTCCGCAATCCACAAGTTTAACACTATTAAAAGGAACTCATTGGGCTATTGTAGAGGCAGATAGTGGAGCCTCTACTGTAGATGACTAAAGTTTGCCCAAAGGGCTTGGCGCGTGGGCTTGCAACAGTACCATGATCCCACAGAGGGTTCTTTGTGGGGAAGCTTGCCGGCCACGAGGGATGCTCGCGTATCCACCGCGCAAGAAGGTAATGCGGTGTGTGCGGCAGTTAAAGCGCACAACTGAATGTGGCCTCAAGGATGGCTTATTCTATGTCCGCGGTGCTAACCACCAGTAGAATGCTGACGAAGCGTCCCAGTTCAACAATGCCGCACCATGGGCTTCGGACGGGTGCTTGTTTCTCCTGCTTTATCCATTGCAACGTGCGTGGACCGTAGATTTGCGGACGACAAGTTGACCCAATATAACCATGCGGCACAAAGAAAGTGATGTGAGCCGTCATCGACTCGCCAGCCATACTATGCGTAAATTGGTTGGTTATAGCCGTAATAAAGTTCTCGGTAGCGTCTGATTGTTAGGTCCCATGCTCGTTTGGGGCCTTCAGACGACGAAAATGACGCCATCAACTATCGTATTTGAGCCACGCTCGAAATAGCGTAGGCGCTATCTGGACCAATTCTTCGCCGCTAGTTCACTCAAGTAATTAATGCATACTACAATTAATACCTATTAGTATGGCGTTAATTAAAATGTGCTTCGAAATGGCATAGCTACTCGAAACAACACAATGAACAGTGATCCAGTTTTGGCGAGGTGTGTTATCTCGATAATGAGCTGTTTAAGCGAAATAAGTTATCTCGAAAGCCCTGCTAAAAGAACGCAAGTGCGCTACCGATCGAAAGAACGTTATATCGTCAAAAACGATCGTCGGAAAATAGAAAGGAAATGTATTTGTAAAAATAGAAAGGTTGCAGTCAAAATTAATTATCTTCGATGTGTAAAATTGTCTGCAGAGTGTCAGAATCAAGATATCAATCGAATTGGATATTAAAAGAAATATCCTGTGAGAATTGATTTCGTGTCACAATGCAAGACAAATAGTGATGCTGCTAATAGAATACTCCAAGTAGTAATATTCTGCGAAAAGAGATACTGTATAGCTTCAAAGAGATATTCTTGTTTTTGAAAATGTAAATGAACAGCAAGGTTAAGTGAGCCGGGCTTTTCCGCGGGAGTCTCTAGAACCACTGTGCATATCCTTTGCTAGCGACGGAGCTATCAGGCCCCTGCTTGATACAGTGTCATTGTCAGTGTCGCCTAGTGTGTTCAATGTGGGACTTCAGCACAGAGTGAAAGTCGCTGACGCACGTCGAATTGCAACCATATGATAGCAATTGAATACAGGATTGGCTAAAAATAAAAGTTTTTGTCCAATAGACTGTTGCGTACGGCGAAGTCAAGAGGCCGGTTACAAAGGAGCAGCAGAAGCCGATCGCCCATGAGCAACAGCAAGCGCGTCGCCTTCGGGATTGTCGAGGAGTTCACCTTCGCCGTAGCGCACGTTTCCTGTGGCGTGCCTAGCGACGGTGGTGGAATCGGCCTTCACGGTACCCACCGCGGCTACCGCGTCTACGACGTTCCCCGCCACCCGCCTCGGCGACCATTGCGCCGCCTCTCCCACATGCAACGGCTCGAGTGCGTGCGCCTTGAATTCCTGGACGGCAAGTGGCAATCACGGCGTCCATACTTTGATGAGCTCGTTCAGCTCTACGAGCTTGAGATGCGCGAGCTTGCTGAGTGCACGCGTATCCGCCGAGAGCGCGCAGAAACTAATGCTTCGGGTGTTGATTACTGCTGCCAGCCGAAAGTCCCAGGCACGGAGCACGTCCCGATGTGGTTTGTGCACGTCGACGCTATAGTCGACAGCCCGTATCGGAAGAGTCTCTCGCTGCTCCTCTCGGACAAGAAGCGCAGCAGCCGAGAGATGCCGGCGTCACCCGCCAAGGTGCGACGAACTGCGCTTGTGTTCCAGCGCCGTCTGGCGTTGTAGCCCGTCGAGTGGCCAAGCCACCTCCTTCGTCTTATGTTAATCTTATTTGTAAAAGCGCTAAATCTGTCGTCGTGATGCGACCTCGTCTGTAATGAAGGCATTCGGGCGCCGAGCTGGCGCTTTGGAAGCGATGGCCAAGCTCTGGCGCGCGAAGTTCTATTCGGATGGAGCTCGTGCCGTTCACGATAAGCAAGTGCTGCTGCTCCTTCATCTGATCCGCAGGCGCCGGCGACGCCTTGCGTCTGGTTCCATCGACACCGACGTTCAGGTCGTCAGAGCCCGGGCTCTCACTGAATAGTCATCAAACTAGTTGGAGGCAGTCGCTAGATGCATGACAGCCTCCGTACTGAAGCAATACCAAGTGCATGAAGATCTGGACTAGGCACCATGGCGCCAAGCCCTGGAATCAGATCACATTGCCAGCTGGAATATCTTTGGACACGCGGGCGAGCTTTCGTCGTCGACGTGCTTCCGAGGTTGCATCTTGGTCTTGTGCATTTTGCCTTTTGCTTCCCGTGCCCCAATGGTCAATCTCGCCCAGCTCACGCCCGACACGACGGCGGACCTCTTTGCCCAGCTTACGCAGCTCCGCCGCCACCTGCACAAGCACGCCGAGGTGACATGGAAGGAGTTCCAGACGCAAGCGACGATCAAGGCTTTCTTGCTCGAACACGCGCAAATCCCTGAAGAAAACATTTCTGTGTGCGCTACGACTGGTCGCCGTCGGTCCTCCACCATCAGCTCACATTCCGCACGTAGGCCTCGTGGTCAACATCTATGGGCCAACGCCGGCCGACACACCGACGCCCAACGGTCTCAAGTGCATCGCCTTCCGCGGCGACATGGACGCACTCGCCATGACTGAGCGGAACCCGCATCTCGAGTACGAATCGGTCAACGTCGGCGCGGCGCACATGTGTGGCCACGACGGCCACGTCACATCTCTCGTCGGCTTTGCAATCCTGCTGCAGCGCGTGCGCCATTTGCTCCCTCCACACACGAGTGTGCGCCTGCTCTTCCAGCCCGCTGAGGAAGGTGGCTTCGGTACGGCTTGATCCCTGTGGTGCACATCATTTCATTGTACCGGCTGTAGGGGCCGTCAAGATGATCGAGGGCGGGTGCCTTGATGGCGTCGACGAAATTTACGGGTACCACAACGGTCCGTTTCCGCTGGGCTCGGTCGCGGTGCGGGGCGGGCCTATGATGGCGCATGCTGCCTTTTTCAGCATCACCGTGTCCGGACCCGGAGGCCACGGCTCTGCGCCGCACCAGACGCAGGACCCAGTGCTTGCGGCAGGCCACATCATCGTGGCCGTCCAGAGCATCATGAGCCGCAGCGTCTCGGCCCAGGAAAGCGCGGTGATTTCGATCACGCAGGTGCACGGCGGCGAGGCCGACAATGTGATCCCGTCCAAAGTGACGCTTTCGGGCACGATCCGCGACTTCAGCCCGGAGGTCTTCGCCACGATCGAGGCGCGGCTGCGCGCCATCGTCGAGCACACGGCCGCGGCGTACGGCACCGTAGGCGCAGTCACAATCCACGACTCGTATCCCGTCACGGTCAACGCCCACGCGCAAGCTTCCATCGTGACCGACGTCGTCGCTGCAGCGGTACGGAGCGGCACGGACCTGGCTTACGTTGCGCGTGTAGTACGGGCCGGAGAAGGTGTCGTCACTTGGTTTGCCCGTCTCGGGCTCGGAAGACTTTTCGTACTACTTGCAGAAGATCCCTGGCGCGTTCTACTTTGTGGGGACGAAGGAGCACAACTACGAGCCCACCGCCGCAGACGTCAGCAACCCGTGCTGCGGCCAGAAACCTCAGAACCGCGGCCTCCACAGCGACACCTATGACTTCAACGACGACATTTTGCCCATCACAGCGCGCCTTTTCCTCGAGCTCGCACAGCACCGCCTCGGCTGCACCTTGTATTCGAAGGCCGACATGGAGCTCATCTCCAAGTAAGGCGATGCCGATGTCGCTGTCGTTGGCACGTCGATGTTGCGCTCATTGGAAAATGTTGTCCTTTGAATTGTCATTAAATGCAACGTTCGTCCATGCGACAGTTTCAGCCGGAGTTTTCCCGGAGTTTGGCTTAATGAAGCCCCTTCTTATTTGCCGATGGACCAAGTTCCGCGCGTCGACGCCGGCGACTTGTCGTACGCTGAGTTCTGCACGCGCTTCATGGCGCCCAACCTGCCCGTGCTCGTGACGAACGTCGGCTCCAACTGGCCCGTCGTGCGCGACTGGGTGGACGCTCAGCGTCGCCTCCGGTTCGAAGAGCTACGGGACCGCTACGGTCAAGTGCTCGCGCCGGTATGCAGAACTTCCATGATGTAGTGCCATCGAATCGGCTCGTAGGTCGTTGCGTCTGGTGCGAAGAATGAGTACGGCGACGAAACCCGCGACGACGTTGTTGTGGGTACGTGGTACCGTACTCGAACGACACTGCAACCTGGCGTAGCCACATACCTCGAGTGGCTCGAGTCTGGGCGCGCCGAGGCCGAACAGCTCTACCTGAAGGACTGGCATTTCACGCGTGACTTTCCAAGCGACGACCTCTATTCGTACGGACCGCTGTCATTCGATGGTGACTCACTCCGCACAGCACGCCCGAGTACTTTGCCGATGACTGGCTTAACTGGTGCGGTTCGAAGCACAAGTGCCTCGTTATTCACTTGTGGCTCAGGTGGTGGGACCGCAAGGCGCGTCGTGGTGACAAGGCCCGCGACGACTACCGCTTCGTCTACTTGGGTGCGGCAACTCACGGCCTCAGATTGACCCAACAATATGTGCCATAGGACCGTCCGGCTCGTTCACACCGCTGCACCACGATGTTTTCCAGTCCTACAGGTCCGAGGATTGCCACGTCTACCGCTCTAACTTTCCTTGGGTGACGGCAGCTGGTCCATCAACATCTCTGGTCAAAAGGAGTGGCTCTTGTTTCCGCCGTCTGAGGTTTCGTGTGGTGTGTGTTATCGAATGTCACTTCGACGTAGACACCCAAACTTCTGGATCGTTTGGGGCGCTCCGTTCCTTCGGATGTTCGGCAGATCGATGCAACGAAGTACCCCATGGCTCACCTCGCTCAAGCTCTACGCGTTCTTCAGGTCCACTGGGGTCACAATTGGCCTCGAAACGAATGGCCCTTGTAGCCGCCAGGCGCCGCACTCTTTGTGCCGAGCGGCTGGTATCACCAAGTGACGAACACTGCGACGACGCTCTCGATCAACCACAACTGGTTCAACGCGTACAACCTTGCAACCGTTGCCCAGGACCGGCACCAGATCGCATCTGATAACACTTCGTAGATCTGGCGCTACTTCCAGGCGCAGCTTGCCGAGGTCGAACGAGAAATCGAACATTGCCGGTACCTTTCGTTGCATTGGAAGCAACTTGACGGTGACTGTCCAGGGATAGCTTTGACTCGGCGGCCGAGTGGAGTGCCCATGTACGCTCGTTTCTCGCGGTTCGTGCCCAGTCTCATTGCTGTCCTTAGTGCCAGCTTCTGCTGCGCGCCAACATTGGCATGGACTACGGCGAGTTGCACGCTCTACTGCAAGCGCGGCTGACCGAGGCCACCAACTCGCCTTTTACGATTGCCCAGGTGCCGCCACATGACTCCAACCTGCTCAGGTCAAGGGGTGTAGATCGAGTTGGTCCTTGCTGTCTTGGGCGCGCACCCGTCTGTGGCCCAAAACTAACTCGGTTGAGGGTCCCACAAACATAAATAGTCGCTTAGATGGCTAGTGTACACGCTATGCGATAGTGGCTAAAGCGGCTCGAGGCTCACCATATCGGCCGAGAGGTGCGTCGACGACGGGATCGTTGGGCGGGTTTCCACGACACCAAGGGCCGAGAGCTTGTCAAGGAGGCCGAGCTCGGTGAGCAACTCCAGGGCGTGGCTCTGAGGCCCCAACACCGGCGTCGTGTCAACGTGGTAGCTACTCTTACGCTGCAGCATTGCCGACTCGATGTACGAGTACGAACGCTCCTTCATGGCAGCGCGGCGGGCACGCCGCTCCAAGAGCGCCGCGCTTGTGTCTTCGCTGCTGCTCGTTGGGCTTGTCTTGGAGAGGCTTTCCGTCAGTGACATCGCCGAGGATGTGCGCTCGAGGCCCTGCGGCATCGAAATCATCGATCGCCGGAAGCTCATGCGCGGGGATGACGACGAAGACGTTGATGACATGTACGGGTGGCTGCTCTTCCGGCCCAGGTCAGCGCGCGACGGCCGGTGTTCTTCACTGGAGCTCGATGTGGCGATACTGGCCCGATGGTCCGCCGGTTTGATCGACGGCGCCTCCGTGAAAGCACACAAGAGGCAGCTTCGCGTTGATTCGAGGCGAGCTGTCTTCTGCTGCATGCCCTCGGACTCGATCGTAACAAAAGTTGAGCACTCGTTGCAGATCGAGTGGCCGCAGAGGCGGCAGTGGTGGCGCCGCCGGAGCAGGTGGAAGAGGTTGAAACCTTTTTTGCAGAGGTGGCACTTGGCCTCCTCCGTCCAGAGCTCGCGGGGAATGAGCTTGAGATTCACGGACCGGCACTGCGTCGTAAGGTTCGAAAGCGCGATGACTACGGCGTGCTCCATCCATTGCACGAGTGGCCCGCGCGTCGGGTCGCACTGCGTAAACTGCAGCGAGAATGTGACGCGGCAAGTGTCGTCGACCTCGGAGGACTCCACCGTGAAGCCCGAGTTGGCTAAGTATCGCCGGGTGCACGTCGTGTGGCGGGACTTGAACGGAAGGAATTGCTTGGACGGCACGGAGTGCCAGAGTAGAGTACCGTGAGTCGCCGAGGCCTCCGTCGTCACCACCATGGCGCCGCGGTGGCGCTCGTATCGCTGGGCGCTTGAGGCAAATACCATGTCCTGGCGTGCGCCGTCCGATCGCTCGCCGTAGAGGGCCATCCAGTGCACGTTCGTGTCGCCGCCGGCACCAATGGTCGCACCCTCATAGAAGACACCGGGAAGCACCTGCCGCATGGTTGCCTCGAACGCATCGGTGGTAGCGAGCGCGAAGAGCTCCATGATGCTTTCGACGGAGCCGGAGACCGCCGTCGAACCGTGCACGAGGACGGCGTCGTTTGTCTTGCGCTCGTAGAGCTTGATGCCCCGCGTTTCGTGCATGTACACCAGAGACGTGTCAAGGTGCGTGGTGTGCGCCAGCAGTAAGTCGTGGCCGCGGCGCTCAGCGGTTGCGCGTAGCTCCTCGTCCACAGGCAGCGGGTTGCGCGAGAGGTGGCGTATAGCGCGCTTGAAGAGCTTGTGATCGTCCGAGTCCTTGCCATCGGCCTGGTGGCGCAGGTCTTTGAGGCTCCAGATCTGCTGCGACGACACTTGCGCCGACACAAGCATTTTTCGGCAATGAGCAGTGTAATCAGCTCGGAAACAGACTGGGTCAACGCCCTGCAGTGGCACCTCAAGCATACCGAACGTCATACTCGGCTCCATCTGCTGCGCGAGAAGGTGGCCTCTTCAATTTCGCTACCGCCAAACAGAGTTTCCCAAACAGAATTTTAAAACAGAGTTTCGCTGCACCAAGGCACTCTCGAAAGCGACGCCACATTGCAGTTGCCCGGGCGGGGAAGGCCACGGCAAGGGCCATCGGAGCTTGATGCAGGTTGACTGAGCATGTCTTTGTACACGACGACGCCAGCTTGTATCAGTAGGGTGCACCGTGTGGAGGTACAACAAAAAAACCAGTGGGTGAAGCAGTGGCTCCGAGTGGTTGGCAGCTGACGGGCAAGACGGACGAATGCGCAGTGGACTGTTCCAGGAAGCAATTGCGCCGACATAGATCGCTGCGGGGTCTTCTCGCAATAGGCGTATGGTGACGTCCGAGTCCAACCCTCGGCTATGAGCCGAGCGACAAGCGCCCGGCTGCAAATATTTCGCGCGCCAATCAGTGCCACAGACCAGACTGTGGACGCAGCTAGTTGAAGGCACCGACACTGCTCTTGGGTGCACGGCCTCCATCGTGGCTTCTGTCGGTTGTGCTAAAGACGTTCTCTCTGGGACCAGACGCGGGCAAGTCCACGAGCGCGCGGCCGGCATCTCTGACAGCGTCAAGCGCCATGGTGCCGCGCTATAGTCTCGTTTCTATAAATGCACGCAAGAGTACCTTTCTGATCCATGACTGACGGTGCCGACCGCTTCACTAAGGATGCATATCGTCAATATTCGCTTCGGCGTGTACTTCCCAGGTTTCTGCCCGCCACCTGCTCTGCTGAGTCGCCCAGTGAACCAGGATATAGTGGAGAGACTGTGCATTGGGTGGGCGCAATTGCCCTTTGGACACCAGGTTGGAACATGTACAATATTGTCTACTGATGAGTCTGCATGAACGACACGATGCGTAGGCGGCGCTGGAGCCCGACGAAGCTGTGGCTAACGGTCCACTCGTGCGCGTCGACGTCGCTTACATTGTGTCTCCATCACCATGACCAGTGTTTCTTTAAGGATCAGCTCACGTGCGTCAGTGTCGTGGGGCGGCCTACCAAGGATGATCAAGCCGTGAGCACACAGGCCACTCGGCCCCCCACTGGCTTGGCACCGCCCGCATCCGTTGGTCACATGCCACGTCCACGGCGGTCTGGTTTGACTCACGGATTGTATGGGGCACCTGATAGGCCGCCATGCGTCGCGGCATCTGGTGGTCTGTATTTGGAGCTTTGTATGGGCCGCAATGGCGACTCGACACCTCCGCAGCTGGCTTGCGTTACTAACCATGGGGCGTCGGTGGGCGAGACACTCATTTCTCAATCCCGCTCTGTCGGATGGTGCGAATCTCACCGGGATCTCCGGGCTAAGCACGCTCTGTAGGACTTCTTCAAGCGCCGGCCCAAGGGCGTGATGGCCACAGGGGGCAGCCAAGTGAATCCAGCATTCGCCCACCGCCTGCAGCTGCTGCAGCACGCGCCCTTGGACCCGGCCGTGCGCGCCGAGCTCACGACCGTCGCCCAGAATGCCAGCGCCGCCTTCGTGGCCTTTTGCACGTCGCCCAAAGTGGCGTCAGCATTTACGTACCTCGGCGACCCGCAGCGCGTCCAGTTATACGAGGGTCGCGTGCATGAGCGGTATGTCGTCAAGGGTGTGACAACGCTGCCGGGCACCGTCCACGACGTGCTCTCAGCCCTCGCGATGCACTCGACTTCGTCGCTTGTAGCAACGATGCTGCAGCTCTTCGGGAAGGCCTTTGACCAAGGCATGACCCTCCACAGTGGCGAGGGGCGTGACGACTCCGGGTTGTGCTTGCACTGGCTCTCGCTTCTCGCGGGCAAGGACATGTGCGACGCCGATGCCATCGACGTCGTCATGGCATCGCACACACAGTACTACGAAGCCGACCCGACTGACGCGATGGAGCTTGTGGCAACGCCAATGTACTCGCCGTCCGTCGTGGCGGGCTCGCAGGTGTGGGAGTCCACAGACCTGCTGCGGTCTCTGGCGCCGCTGCCGTCGCGCCGCCCCACACCGCGCCTGCGCTTGCGCACGTCGGGTTTCTTCGTTGAAAAGACAGTCAGCGACCGCGGGCTCTGCGACCAGGTTGTCACCGTGACGTTCGTGCTGTCGCTGGATCCGTGCCCCGGGGTGCGGTCTGTCGAGCGGTGGCTGCAGGGTCTCGTGACCATGGGCGCACACGAGCTCAGCCGTGTGGCGCGCCAGGGTAGCGTGCGCCTCGTTCCCCGGGCGCAGTGGACGCGCTCCAACATGTGCACACAGTGCACGGCGACCTTTCGTCTCTTCCGCCGGCGCCACCACTGCCGGCTCTGCGGCGGCGCCGTGTGCGGCTCCTGCTCCTGCGCTGTGGACCTCGACTACCCCGTGCTCGGCACGGGTGAGATTGTGCGCCACGCCACGGTGCGGAGCTGCACACGCTGCGCCTTCGAAAGCCACACGATCGCACCCCGGATCACGGCGTCCGGCCGCAGCCACAGCGAACCGCAAGCCATGGCGGCCTCCGACCCGACCCCGGCCGGCCGCCGTCGCGTGTGGAGCGTGCAAACACCGAGCCAGACTCCAGGGCACACGCCCAGCCAGACTCCAGGACACACGCCCAAGACCTGGACGAGCTTCTCGCGCTCGAGCAGCTCGTACATCGACTTCAGCGACTCAGAGTGCGGGACGCCGGTGGGCCTGCTGCCAACGCCACTGCGACGCACCGGCTCCTGCAACCCTATCGCCGAGGCCGACGACGGCCGCTATAAGCCTCTCGACCGCGCCGAACGCATGCGGCGACGCGCCAAAGCGGCGGCTCGTCCGCCCATCAAGCTCATCGCGGACGACTTGCTGGAGGAGCTGCTCATGACGACGACACAGAGCCAGGATGAGGACGGCATCCGGCTGTCGCAACTCGACTTGAGCGCCTCGCCAAGCGAGTACCCGAGTCTGTCGAGCCGAGGGGCAGTCGCACGACTGCAGGAGAAGCAACACGAGCGCGCCACGGGCGTCGTCGTGGATGTCGGCTTGGAGGACGCACTCGCCAGCAAACGGTATTCGGAGCGGAGCGAAGACATGATCTGCCTACCAACGCAACGCTACGAGCGAGACCTTTGATAACTGCGAATGTACTATCTGCCATCGATAGTACATTCTTCTACTCTAACTTTTGCTGGGCGGCTACATCTTGAGCATGATCATGTCCGACGCGACGGCGTCTACCGACGGTTTGGTGACATCAAACACCACGAAACCAGACGGCTCGGGCTGCGGCTGCACAGGAACGCCCCCCGAGGACCCTTGGCGCTTCACCGAGGCGCCACTGATGTCGAACGCGTTCTCGTCGTCGACCGTGTACACCTCCGAGCCCGAGGACGACCGATCGTCGAGGCTGTTCAGGCTTTCGCGGTCCGTCTCGACTACAGGCGGCGACCGTAGCTTGACGGGGTACAAGTTGACGAACGACCCCTTGGGAGCGAGCTGCGGCGTCGAAGCGCCAGACGCCATCGAAGTCCCAAGCAGCTCGTCCAAGGCGCTTAAGTCGCTTGCAGACAGCGCTGACGCTTGCGACGGTGTCGCGGATGGCAGGCGCTGGCGCCGCGGCGGTTTGGTCGAGTCGTCGAAGGAGCCCGTGGAGGACGCAAAGCTCTTTGTCAAGTGTGACGACGACATCGTCGAGTGCAGCGCGCGCGGCTCGTCGAAGCTCTTGCCGTAGTCGTAGGATGATGTGCTTGAGCGCGACCGCTGGCCTGAGCTCGAGCCGGTAGTGTCGAAGCACCGCAGGCAGCTGCGCAGACTCGTGACCTCGACAAGTTGGCCGTGGTCCACGACAGGGGTGTCGAGCTGGAGCGTCTTGGAGCAGTCGCCGCAAATGGACTCGCCGCACAGCCGGCAGTGGTGACGCCGGCGGAAGGCGCGAAAGGTCTTTTTGCATAGCGTGCAGTGCTCGCGATGGTGCCACTTCTCTTTCGGCACAAGCTCGATGCGGCGGAGCGTCCGCACGAGGTTTTCGAGGCAAAGCGCCAGGTGATGCATCCATTTGCTACCGCCGACGGAGCCCGCGTCGTTGTCCAGCGACAGCGCAAACGACACGCGGCATACGTCCTCGTCGCTCGTGGTCTCGACGTAGAAGCCCGAGTGGCGAAAGTAGTAGCGCGCGCAGCCGGTGGCGGTTTGCCGTAGCAGCGGGATTTCCTTGGCAAGGTCCACCGACTCCCAGACGAGCGACCCGGCCGTGGCGTCGGCCGCCGACGTGTATGGGAGAAGAGCAAGCCCTTCGTCCGTGTGCTCGTAGTAGCGGATGTGGGAGGCGAAGACGAAGTCGCGCGACTCGATCTTGTCCGTGTTGAGCGACATCCAGTGCACCGCGATAGGTTGCGACGCGACCGTGGACAAGGTAGCACCCTTGTTGGCGTACATGTCGAAGAATTTGTGCATCGTCGTGTCAAAGTCCCACGTATTGTGCATTTGGAACGAGCGCAGGACGTCATCGACAGTCCCCTGCACAGTCGTGACGGCCTTGACCATGTACTGCTTCTTGTGGTTCGCGCCCTCGAAGAGCGCCACGCCCCGCTTCTCACGCACAAAATGAACGTTGGATGGATCTAGCATGATCTTGACGAAGTCGGAGCTGCGCTTGTCCATGAGCTCCACGAGCCGGCCCTCCGTCGTCGGTCGCAGCGCCTTGGGACGCAACGACTGCGCCTGCTCCCCGAAGATCTTATCCACGCGCTGCGCGCCGCCGATGTACGCCATGTCCATCATGCTGGCTATTCGTGTCTGGCTCCTGTTCGGCGCTCGCGTTCGCGTATAAGCGCGCCCGCCACGATGGTTTGCACCAGCTGGCCCACGACATTTTATTCTGATCGCGTGAACTTCTCTTGGATTTTGTATCGCGCCAACGGTGTGGGCGTTGGCAGCTGCAGTGCGGCAGATGTCGTAAGGTAAACCGCGCGCAGTCCCTGCCGCAGATGCAAATTGAGAGGCAGGGGCGGCCTCGAGCGAGGGTGTCGACCCTCGCGCTTGGTCCCACGGAGATACCTATCATCCTGTCGTGGAAAATTTGTTCATTTATTTAACGGTCGCGCAGGGATCGGCATTCGTGTGCTTCCGAATTGGGGACGCTGTCGCCATGGCTCGTCCGCACGCGTTGACCGGGCTTGGATCGATGGGCGTTGGAACCGAAGAATTTGGGTTCGCCGCTGAAGTCTTGGCTCGCTTCGTAAACTGCAGGAGGGGGGCGACGTGCCGACAAGAGGCATGTTGTCCTAAGTGTTCCCGCCTTGCGATACGGAAGATAATTTACAGTGAAATGGTTGACCTGCGCCTCTAGTTGCCTCGCACTAACGTTATGGAAGCGAAGTGGAATCAACCGTGTCTTGATCCGCCATGGAGCTGCATCGAATACTTCGAATGACAACCTATGGCAAGGGCAATCTCATGCATTTTAAAAGGAGAAATGGGGGCTTCAAGCAGTTGCTCCTTTCGGCACCGAAAATAGTTGTTCCTGGCCCTGAGGCGCGACGGCGTTTTTGCGGGTACACGATACTGTGTCTGCGCCAAATCGACCCGCACAAGCCGTGGTGTAAGAACCCCGTGACATACGCGGTTCGACATTCGACACCAAAAGGCTAGAAGCTGGACCTTATGTTCGTTTTACTGCTAAGACGTGGAGATCCTCTGGCAGGACACTCGGTACGAATATGGCGGCTGTGCAATGAAGTGCAAACGCTGTGTGCACAAAAATCTTCCGTGATTCCTGTAGATATTTAAAAAGTATGAGCAGTCGCAAGTGAGTTCGGCAGTACTGCCGTTTACCCTGGGAAATTGATATGCTCACTGAAAGCTCCATCGAGAACGATAACGTGTTCGACATGCCAGTAGTTTGCCAGAGAACGAGCTGTAATACAACAGGTTCGTCATGCACGTATATGTGATGACATTCCTGTCACCGTTAATCTTGACAATACGACATAAAAACTTGTCATAAAGTCGGTTTATGACAGTATCAAAACAAACATGTAACAAGGTCATGACGTGGCAGCACTAAAACGAAGAAATCCCTTCTGATGCCTGACATCGCGTGCCTTGGGCCTCATCGTGGCTTCACTGCATTGGCTTGGCACGGCTTCTAGACGAAACATCATTCATGTTTGTGCATGTATTGAGGGATAGCAGAGCAAAAGGTAGGCAGCCGCGGCTTTCAGATTTTAAGTAGGTGAGTCATTTTCTTGTGACGTCGATACGCACCAAGACGCGGTTAACATAGTTGCCAGCTTTAAAGCTGCGCACACATAAGTCCAGACGACACTGCAGTACGTCAACGAGGCTATCGTTGCCGGGCTTGCATTCGTTGGCTTAGCATATATATGTCGATTAATTGCCTCCGCCGACCGCTGTATGAAATACCAAAGACCAGTGAGACAAGAAGCTTGAATCACCCCGTCAGTGCCATGCTGGCCACGCGATCATGGTTAAGCCCTCAGTCCTCGGGATGGCTGACATTTCTTATTGTATGACGCTCATGAGGTTTATCTGTTCTGCCTATATGTTGTGCGAAGGGAGCATAATGCACATGCAGATAGTTGTTACTTGAGTGATCACATGGGCGTTTATGAATGAAGTTACAATCAGCAGGGAGTGACTGTGGAATTAACCAGCTAGTGATGCAACGTTGGTGGCCAATGTACCATGGTGGAACAAGGAAATAAGGAAACGTAGCTTCAAAGACCAGAAAAATGTAAATCCTGCATGCACCGTAGCGTTGCCAGAAGAGCAGGTTCAGTACGAAGCCTTATCTCCTCAATCGCGATGCGAGTTACCCTACACAGACCCTTCTCAGCTCAATGCTTCGACAAAGTGTAGTGGCACTCAAAGAGGACTCTGGCAAATGGAACCCACTGGTCACTGGTCCTGCCGTTTTGCAAGGCTTTTGTTCAGAGGGCTTCAAGCAATGAATGCTCTGGCAGTATTGGGCGTTCGACTCGAACACCACACTAGCGCCACAAGGACTTTTCAGGATTTGGTTGACAACGAACTTTGATTATGCCTACCAGTCGTTGTGCAATGTGAACCTTAACATACAACACATCTGTCAAGGCGAACACTATCTAGACCGGTTCATTTCAAGGCGCCGACAGCAATAGCTTCACTTTACTCGGTAATTGCATCTCCCTCTGCTAGCTTCACCGATGATGTGCGAATTGTATAGGTCTCTCGCATTGATCCCGTCCCTTGGACGCAGCAGCGCACTTATGGCCCAAACCGGCGCTTCTCCATGTGGTTGCTGTTGGTGCGTGACTCGGCTGTGTATACACTTCTTTATCCATTCATACGCTCTGCAGCGCATTTGCAACGTATTTACCAGCTCGTTGTTGCCAATAAAACTGCCGAGGCCCACCACGATTGGCGATTTGTGCCATGTGTGCAGCTCTGACCTCGACGCCTTCTTTACGTTCATGACTACGCAGGTAGATGCATTCTTCCTCTCGCCATGGAGGCTCTACGCACACCCACGGCAACGCTACCACACGGCCCCGCTGTATCGTGGACCCCCTCACCCCAAAAGAAGAAAATCGCTGCGTTTTGCAGTGCGCTCGCAATTGTCGGCGCTGTAGCCATTGGCCTCGTGGCCATGACGACCGACACGGCCGCCGACACCGCGCGCACAGGCGCTGGTGGTCTCAGCGGCGTCTGCTACGATTCATATCAAGCCGTGACGAGCGTCGACAAGCATTTCGCCTTCATCAAGACCAAGTTTGGCGCCGTGCGCACATACCAAACGACTGTGGAAGGCAAAGTGAATCTCATCGACGCAGCGGCGAAGGCCAACCTCCAGATCGCTGCCGGTGTGTGGATTCGTGGCGGCGTTCCGTTCGCGGATGATCTCAAGGCAGCCGTCGACGGCGCTAAGCGGCACCCGAGCAATGTCCTTGCCGTGTACGTCGGCAACGAAGACCTGGTCTCGGGCTTGGGGGTTGGCGACGTCATCACCAAGATCCAGGCAGCACGCGCGGCGTTCCAAGCCGCAGGCCTTGGCAACATCCCCATCGGCACGGTGCAGACGGACGGCTCCTGGCTCAGCGCCGACCCGTCTCTTGGCGCCAACTGCGACGTCGTCGGTGTCAACATCTACCCATATTTCAACCCGAGCGTTGCGAGTGACTCAATTGCAGACCTCACAAAGCGATATAACGCGGTCGTCGCCAAGTATGGCGGCAAAGTGCATTTGACCGAGACCGGTCTCCCAACGGACGGCGGTGGGCGCGCCTCGTTTGCAGCCGCACAAAGCTATTGGACACAATACCAAAGCTGGGCTGCCACAAACGGTGGCAACTGCCCTTTCTACTTCCAGTTCCACGACGCTACGAACAAGCCTGGAGACGAAGGCCACTTCGGGCTCTCCGCAGACGGCGCGACGTGGAAGTTTGCTGTGGCTCCGACACCCACGACCGCCGCTCCGACACCGACGCCCGCACCCTCGACGACGCCTCCGGCTACGACGACACCAGCACCGACTACCGGTGAGGCGACACCAGCCCCGGCAAACGCGACTGTCCTCGGGGCCAACAGTACGGCGCCGAGACCGACGAGTAACAGCAGCGCACTCGAAAGCGGCTCCGTCATCGACGTCCCTGAGCCCGTCGCTCTCCCCACTCTTGAGGCTGAAGCGGACGCAACACCAGTGCCTGTGACGACGCCGTCCGAGGACAACGTGCAAAGCATATCAAATGCCTCAGGCGAGTCGTCGGACAACGTCACGCTGCCCGTGGTCACCAGCCTCGTGTGCGCGATCGGCGTCGCGGCCGTTGCCTTGGTCGTGATCCGCAACCGCCGCAAGTTGGAGGACGACAAGGATATCGACCTCTTCGTCGACGATGATCGCAACTCAGCCGACCTCTACAAGCGTGACAGTGTCGCTGTCCTTTAATTCGATGCTGGTGTTCTTGACGAGCCAGAAACTTTCATTTCGTATTGCAATCGTTCGCATGGTGTATTGCTTGGCTAATCGTATCCTCAAATGCACGAATATTATCGCGATGGCTCACTGCTCTGCCAAGTGCAAGATCAAAGCGGCAATTTGCTGCCTTTGATGCGACCAAAGTTCGATTTGCTGAGTGGAACTCCATGACGTGTGACCGGAAGGTACGAATAGCCCCAATTGGAAGGCCGCTTGTGCCACCTGAGAGCATTTCTCGTCACATCAACTTGCACAACAGCCTAGTGGTCGCAATAGGCACCAGACCGTGTATGGTTAAAATGCTTCTAACACGCGCCCCCGTCGGCCTCACTGTTGGTACTAACGAGTAGACTTCCTTTGCCCCTGTTTTCTTGGGTGCCACACTATTGTGACGCCGAAGTGGAACCCCAGTACCGTCATGCACAACCTATTCAGAGAATGCTGCACATGGGGTTCATAGTTCTCAGGTGTAAAAAGAATGGAGAGGACAGGCTGATTCGTTTGTGTTGGGGCTTCAAAGAAGAGGCAGATTCGGTCGTCCAAGAACCGCAGGCGTGAACGGAAGGGAAGTACTCGTCTTGCATCCGTTTGTAGTTTGCGTAGAAATCATGAGGAGCGTCAAGGTGGGACCCTGGCGTGTCAAGGAGATGATTCATGAAAGCGCTCACCCCATGGACCTACTGCGCCCAGCGAGCTCGACTCCTCAACTACTGGGAACTCTGTCGTCTTCCACAACGCAAAATCATTCAGATTCGAGTCAAAACACGACGGTGCCTGCGTACAAAGCAAGGAGAACCTGCTCCCGCCATGCATTCTTCGTCCGCGCTTTTGCAACTCGTCAGAGTGTGCCGTTTTGATAATGGAACTGCAGTACAGTAGACAATATTGACCAACTTTGGGTCCCATCCGACTCGATGTATTTCATGCCCAATGCGGTTTCCTGTGAAAATTCATTTTGCCGGATATGGGCTGGAACCCTTCTAAGTACGAATCCCACTTGGATACACAAGCCCAGCGGCCATGGTGTCGACGATCGCCGTTGTGATCAAGGCGTCTCCTGCGGCGAAGGCGAATCTAGGGGAAGCGGCGGGCAAACAAAATGGCAAAGTACCGTGCGCCCTTAGTGTTCTCCTAGATGGCGGCCCAGCCATGCTATACCACGACCAGGTTGGCCCGAGGTTGTTTCTAACCAGAAGGCCTCACAGAGCTGGAGGTGGACTGGTTCACCTTTATTACGAATATGGACGTTGATGCACACTCGTACCAGCTGCAGCTTGTTCATTGTGCGCCTGGTTACTACGCCATGTACCCCTTCACGGTCTCCATCCCGCGCTACTCGCAGCAGCCTGTCATCGGCACACCGGCGGTCTTATTGCGCGTCTAACGACTCATGTGGGATAGGCGAGTTTGAGCTGGGTTACACGAATACGACCCTCGCTATGAGCTCCCAGACCACGCATTCGACGTGGTTTGGGACCATGGGGTTGCCACTTCACGACGTCTTCTTCGGCGTCGTGCTTATTCTCATCACCGCCGCCTCCACATGGAGAGTCTTCCACGGCCGTCGTCGTCTAGCCGCGCACACTGTCGAAGAGCCGACACCGGTGCACCCAATGCCCCTCAATCCCGAGGACAAGCGTACGCTTCGCTGTCATGTCGCCAGCCTCACTTGCTCATGGTAGGCGCGGCGATGCTATCGCTTGCTGAGAGAGCTCCGGGTAGTCTCCGACCACTAGCTTGCTGGCTAAGCACTAGATACCCCGTAGGCTTGGTCAAGATCGTACCTCTGACGGACACAACGGTCCTCAAGGCCCAACAGGGCGGTGGGTACAACCCACGGTGACCCAAGCTCAGGCTGGCGTAGCCGTCCACGACTGTGACAACGATCAACTCCTCGTGCCTGTTTTCTCGGACCAAGGTACGTAGGGTTGCCGCGCAGCTGGCTCATCCGGGCGCAGACGAAGCGGCATGGAGGGAGTTTTTCGACCTGCACATCTACCGCACCGAAGTGCCGTCGGTGGACGAGGCTGCGACGTCCGTTCTTCACGAGATCAAGGAGCGTCTTCAACGCACTCGATCCGGAGACCTCTCGGACGGGGCCAAAGGCGACCGGAAGCGGCTGGCGGGCCCTGTGACCCCAACGCGCGACGCCGACGCACTTCTGTCGCCAACAGACTTTGGGGCGTTCTAGTCGCATACATGACAAATGAACAATGCATTCGTTTGCTTATTGGAAGTGACGAAGATACGACATAAGTTCTTTACAAAGGCGCTGTGGCACTTGTCATCGAGCTCAACATGGCTGCATTTCGGGCCGCAGCTTTCGCCTCCTCCTGGTGTTTACGAAGTTGACGGCACGCGACAACGACTCCCATGATTAGAGTGGCCACGGCTAACACAATGAAGACACATTCGAAGCCTTGGCTGGTAGCGCTGCCCTCGGCACTGCCCGCCGGTGGGGTGGATGACGCAAGTGTCGAATTGGTTCTTGTCGGGGTTGCGAGGGTGGGCTCCCAGCCCACAACGAGGAATATGACAAGCGTAGACGTGGCGAAGCAGGACAAGACGAAAACCGCGGTTGTGATGGGGTTCCGACGCATGAGCCAACAACTAGCGCCGCCCCTCGTAGACAAGTGAACGTCGCGCAGCTCCATGGTCTTGGCGTGCTGTGGCGTCTCGAGCACGTGGCCGACGTAAAGGTGCCAGAGGCCGACTTCGTGGCGCAGCTCCATGGTGCGCGTCGAAGTCGTTGCGAGAATGCAGTGCCATGAGAGGCAACCCGATCTCCCCGCGATCTCCGGCGAAACAGAGCTGGGATCTCTGCATCCGGACGACTTAACCGGATTCGACATATCTTTCGATCGGGCGATGGCAAACCAGCTGGACGCCGCCCCAACCGCGGAGGCCACAGAGAAGGCTCAGCTTGCTCAGGAATGCGTGGACATGCTCGTGGCACATGGCTACCCACGGGCGAGTGTGGCAGAGATCCCCATCTATGAGCGGGTGGTTGGTGGCCTTGTTTTCTGCCTTCAGTCTGAGGAGCTGACGAGTGTGGACTGCGATATTCTGTTTCGCCCAGTTGCAAGTGTCAAGGAGCGCGTCCGCGTCGCCGAAGCCATCTGCCATAGCTTTAACACGGCATTGCATTCGTACACTCAACTCACGAACGCGAAATCGACCCTCAATCTGAGTGTCCATGAGCTGCAAGGCGCCAACTACTCGAAACTGCGTCAGGTCGTCGCGTGGCTCGTTCAGCACACGCAAATCAAGCTCAACACACGTGTGCTTGGTGCCATCGAGGCTCAATGGGCAACGATTGATACCCCTGAGGCGCCGACATCGCGGATTTCGGGTTTGAATCGCAGCGTAACTCGCCGGTCGAAATTTCACGTTGGCTACCTAAGGCATCCTTAGTGTGTTGCTCAGCATCGCTACTGTGTAGGTTCCACGATCGACGATCACAGAGCAGGAGCGCATTCAGCGCTGCCTCCTTGAGTACGGCGAAAAGACTACTCGAGTCGTGACAACGCCGGCGCCGCGACCCACCGTCGACGCCTCGGAGCCGAGTAATAGTTTTCTACACGACATTGCCAAACAAGCTGCCGCATCCCAACTGCGGTACCCGCTAATGACCTTGCCAGCATGGCCCACCACGTCTGTAGTCGGTCCTTGACTACGTCCACAGCGCCGTTGACGGACTTCGAGCGGCAGTACCAGACGGCCGAGTCCGAAGCGCTGGCTGCGGAGGAGCGAGCTTTGCAAGAAGACAAGCTGCGCGAAACCGAGCTCTTGCAACACGCAACCACCGTGCATGAGCACTCGTGGCGCCAGGCCGACGTGGCCAACCTTCAGGTACACCGAGCCCAGAGAAGTTTTGCTACAACAGCGGCTAGTCGGTGGAGGCTGCTCTGGCAGCGTACGATGCTGCATCCGAAGACATCCGGAGCCGCAGCCGCCCGGAGGAGGCCGCAGCTCTTGGCGCCATGGCCGAAAAGCGGCGCCTCGAGCGCGAGGCCCAGCGCTGGGCCGACATGCTGCAGGCGCAGGTGCGCATCGTTCCTCATGCTCACTTACATGCTGTTGTAGCAAGCGACGCTGGCGCAACTTGAAGCTTCCCGGTACCGCCTGACCGAGGAAAAGACGGCTCTGGAAACCGCTCAGCGCGCGGAGCACGAGCGGCACTCGGAACTCAAGGCCCGCGAGGCTGCCGTCGCCGCTGCTGAAGCCGCCAGCAACCAAACGAGCTCAGACCTCGCCCAGTTACGGGTACCGCTGCCACGAATGCGTTGTCGTCACGAACGGTAGGAACTCATTGCGCAACACACAAGCAGCAAGCTGCAAGAAGTGCAGTTCAAGGCGTCGTGTAAAGAGAAACTCGTTGCTCTCGAGGTCGCTGATGCTGCCGCCCGCCGGCGCTGAGCTCCACCGGTAGGCCCAAGCCACAGCGGCCACTCCAGAGCAGGACGACCGACTAACCCGGCTCGAAGCCTCGCTACACGTCGTATCGGCCAAGGTGTGTCCACCGTCTGGCGGCTGCTGAGGCATGAGCCGCTAGCGCATGGAGCTCAAGAAGGAGGTGGCGCGAGAGGCTCGCGGTGTCGCAGCGGCTCTGCGGCTGCTGGACGACATTCCGTGCAAGGCCGAGCTGTTGCAGTACGAGAAGCGTTTTCTGGAGCTGTACGAAGAGGTAGTGAACGACGTGAGGCGTGAACTCAGGGGCGCAGGTAGCGCTGACGCTCGAGGAAACGCGCAAGTACTTTGCTGTGTACAACACGCTCGAGGCGACGCACGAGTACTTGGAAAAAGAAGTGGCGCTTGTCGACAGTATCAACGCCAACGTGGAGATTGCACTCGGCTCCAAGGCCGCCGCCGACGCCTTTTTCGCGCAGATGACGGCGGTCATCGCAAATGTGCAAGCCAACGTGGCCAAGCAGCAGGCCATGTGCGAGAGCCGCCAGCTCACGGTCGACACGCTCGACAGCAAGTACCAGCTCGTACCCCAATCTACCGTCGGTTCCCGTCCCCTCACGACGCGTCTAGTTGCTCGAGAAGCAGCAGGCGTACGTAGCCGCGATCCGCGACTTCCAGCGCGAGTGCGAAAGAAACGAGAAGCTGCAGAGCCACCTCGAACCAGGCAACTGACCGCCATCTGCTTGTTGGCCCACGTCCAATACATGCTTCTTTGCTGCAGCGGTCTGCAGTGGTACCAGCTCTGTCTTTGCTAGTCGGACGATGTGTCGTCGGGGATGCCCATGCGTCTCATCGACTCCGATTGCTGCGAGCGTCGCCCAAAAGTCCAAGGGAGGAATGATAAATACGGGTGGTTAGACTAAGTTAGTAGAGGTAGACGAGCGGGCGCTGACTCTTGGCGTCGAGTTGCAGGCGGCGCTTGGCGGCCTCAAGCCGTTCGACATGCATTCTGTCGAAGTCGTCGTTAAGAAGCTCGAGGCTTGCCTCGATGTCTGACTCGGTGAGCGTGCTGCGCGAGCTGCGCTGGCTCGACGGTGCCGTGGACACAGATGAGCTCTGTGTGCGCACACGCATGCAGCTGCCCTTGGAGATGCGGAAGAACGTCGACTCGGCGGGCGACATGTCGTCGGCGTCCTCAACGGGCTCTTCGGGTGCGGCGGGCGGCGCCTGAAGGCTGGCAAAGAGCCCCGAGAGGTCGCGCAGCGAGAGCGTGATGGGCTCCTCGGGGGCCATTGGCGGCGGCGTCGAAGGCCGTGCCAGCGACGACACACGCGACGGCCGCGCGAGCTCCTGCAGAGTCTGGTCGAGCTGGTGGTTGGCGTCGGCGCACTTGTGGCAGCCCGGCACAGACGTCGAGTCATAGTGGCTGGCCGTGGGCGAGCCCGGGAACGAGATCTCGACGCTCACGGAGCACTTGGAGCAAATCGAGTTGCCGCAGAGGCGGCAGTGGTGGCGCCGCCGGAAGGTACCAAAGCTCTTGAAGCACGAGTAGCAGTACGCGTTGAAGGTCCAGATGCTGCGGGGCACGAGCTGGAGGCTGCCGGGCCTTGCGAACACCAGCGCAATGTTTGCGAGCCGCTCGGCCAGCAGCTGCATCCACTGGCGCGACACGGCCGCAGCACCAAAGGAGAGATGAAACGACACCTGGCTCATGTGCGGCTGAGACGTGCGCTCGACGACGAAGCCGGACGTTTCGAGGCGCAAACGCGTGCAGCCCGTCGATCGCTCCGTAAAGGTTGTGAGCTCGGGCACCTCGATCGACTGCCACACCTGGACACCGACGTCGGCGGCGCAGGAGCCCGCCGTGACGAGGCCGCTGGACCGGCGTAGGAAACGGCTCGTCGCCGTCATGTATGTCATATCGTAGCGGCGATCGCCGTCCGCGAGCGCAAGCCAGTTGAGGTTCACGTGGTCGGTCTGCGCGTGGAGGCTCACGCCCTCGGAGAATGATTCCTGAAAGAGGTGGAACATGGTCTTGCGGAACTCGTGCGCCTTCTGCTTTCGGAGCGCGAAAACAACGTCATCGAGGTCGCCCGGCACGAGCGTCACCGCTTTGACGCGGTAGGCACCCAAGCGGCTCTCGTAGATCTCAACGCCGCCGGCCTGCGCCAGAAACTTGAACGTCGTCGGGTCTGTTGCAAGAGCGTGCGCGGCCGTGGCGGCGAAGCGCGTGCACTTGGCATGTACAGCCGCGTCGAGCGGGTCTTTGGACATGGCCTGCACCGTGTGCAGGAAGCTTTGACGAGTCTCACGCATGGGACGACAAGATGTGAAATGAGCTGCTTTGCCAATTCTGAAGTTGCGCCTGTCCCATCCCACTCCGGCGGGAGGTGGATGGGTACCACAATCACGCCAGTGTCCGCCTGTCTGATTTGACAGCTCCTGGGCAGTGCAGCCAATGGCGGCGGCGCCAGCCTCTGCGCCGCGTGCTGCAGAGCTGCAAGGCCGCCAGGTGGTGCCTGCAGAGCCTGCAGACGCCGCGTCGCACCGTGGCAGCTCTGCGCGGCTTCGATCCAAGGCCGGTGAAGACTCATGCGTCGAGCAGCGAAATGGAGCAGCGAAATGTGGGTGCAATGGCAGTGCAAGAACTGCATGGGAGGATTGCCGTGTCGCCACTGCCGAACCACCTTTTTTATGTTCCTCGGCAAGGCAGCAGTGAGGTTATGGTCGTCTCGATCCCACGGCCGACGGTAGTACGCGCTGCTTCAGAAGTCAACTTTCCAGCTGCTGCAGTGCACGGGGATAACAATGTCCTGATGGCAACGGTGCTGGCAGCAAGGAATGGCTCGTATCCTTAACACCCGAGCACACCGCCGCGCTCGTACCCCGTACCACCGCGCCCCTTGGCGAGCGCAAGTGCAATCTGGCCGACATTGCACTTGGAACAAGACTCGGCGTTCGACTTGTCGCGAGGTTCTCGGCGACGACTGCTGCGAACTGGGCGCCTTTGCTTTGCCGCAGTGACACACGGCGAGTTGATAGGCATTTATGTAAGCGATTGGCACTGCAGCACTAACGTCAGGAGCTGCCTGTCTGTCCGGATGTGCGCGTTGTCCCCAATTATACGGTAAAAGGGATCGTTTAAACGTTATTGGACGGGAAATATACCGTAGCGGTTTCATGGCATCCGGATACAACAACCGGCGCAGGCGCGTATTTTTGCCCAATCGCGTGACGACTGGTGCACAAAGTTGCGCCCGAGATGGTCTCGCCAGCCTGCGCCGCATGCGGCTCGGTCGCGGAGGGTCTTTTACGCTGCAGCAAGTGCCTGGCGGTGTCCTACTGCAGCCGCACGTGCCAAGTGGCACACTGGAAGGCTGGGCACAAAGCCGCTTGCCGCCAAAGCCCGCCGCCGTTGCAATATCCGATGAGTTTCAAGCGCGACCCCGCGACGTTCTATGATAAGATCACGTCGTCCGTGTGCGACGAGCTCTTGGAGAACGGCTACGTCGTCGTGGATAACTTTCTCGGGCGCGGATGGGCTGAGGCGCTACTGGCTGAGGTCAAGTGGCTTGCGGCCGCCAACCTCCTGGAAAGCAACAAGACGCAGTTCCCAAAGGCCGATGGCACCGTCGCCCAGTTCGAGAAGCCAAACATCTTTGAGGCCGACCTACACAACGCTGGCGTTCGATGCCAGGTTCCTGAACTCGATGCGCTGTTTCACCAAGACGACTTGTGTCTTGCCCTCGCCGCCCACACCAAGCTAGACCTTGTGCCAGGCACGAACGGCAAGACACTCAAGGTGCAGCACAATGCGGGTGCGGGTGGCTGCTTCCCGTGCCACTACGACAACCCTGGACGGCCGAACAAGCGCAAGCTCACGTGCTTGCTGTACTTGAACCCGACATGGGCCCCGGGTGACGGCGGCGAAATTCAGTTCTACCCGTTCTTGGCGGCGGAGCCCGTGACGCTAGCGCCGCTCATGGATCGCCTCGTAGCGGTATATTGGAAGCTCACAAGACTGATTATCTGTAGGTCATCTTTTCTTCCGACAGCCTTTTGCACCGTGTGCTGCCGGCCCAGAAAGCCCGTCACTGCCTTACAATCTGGCTGGACAGCGCCACGATCAACCGCGCGGAAGATACTCAACTGAGCCTCACCGCGTCAGATCTCGGGGACGGCTGGCCCGAGTTCCTCAAGCGGCTCGCCAAGATGCCCGTGCAGCGCCTGCTTTCGCGGGGCGTGTACGCGGAAGAGTATCTCGAGTCGCTCGCCCAGTGCATGGGCAGCGCCAAAGAGGGTTTCGCTGAGATGGTCGCGTCGCACGAAGCGCATCTCGCGCGATTGGCCCTTAACCAGCCGCTGTACGCCCTCATCGAGCGCATGCGGGCCAACCGCGCCGGCCTGCAGCAGTGTGCTCAGGAGACGGGCTAAGATGAGATGCCAAATATCGAATGGGCTTGCCGCCGAAACGGAGGGCAAAAAGAAAGAAAAGTATCTTATTACAATTGATTTCAGCTAAGATATCTTTGAAATTGTATGCTTCATTAAACGTTGCTATTGTATTTCGAACGTGGCACGCCTGAGCGTTCGAAATGGCATTTTGCGATTGCTGGAAGATGCGCGTGGCCGAAGCCCGCGCGGTGGTGTCCATAGTGGCCCGGTGCAGTCGATGCAAAAACTGCGGCAAGAAGTACCTCAATGCCACTAGCGTCTGTGTCCTTTCTTACTGCTCGCTCGACTGCCAGAGCAATTCGCTGTACCTCGAATTCGTCCACAAGCGGCTCCGCGCGATCATGGCGCGCGACGAGAGCGAGTCACCCTCGTGCCTACCGCGCAAAAAAGCCCGAAACTGAGTTCACCGTCGAGGCCTCTCGCCCATAGATGCCCTGCGAGCGACGCCCAGTTCTTGCTTCCTTTTCTGCTTGTGTAAATGATGCCCGTCGAGTAATGTACACTTTAATTATGTTCGTACAATCTCGAGAGAATCAATCTCGTCGCCGTGTGCAAGCTCAACGCTGCCGGCATTGGCCTACAGAGGCATGAACACCGCAGCCTGATGGGCCATGGCCGTACCAGTTGCAATGCGGCCGAAAACATGCGGCAAACCTCGTACACCGACATGCCATCGACAACAGCCCCAAACGGCTTCGATGCTTCGGGGACCAAACGTTCCACGATCGCGTCGCCGCATGCGTGGATGTCGAAGGGCGGCCGCTCCTCCTATCTCCACGTGAGTCAACGGCCCGCTGCCGAAGACGAGACCTGCGCCACCAGCAGGGGTGTAAGGGATCGCTGCCACTCGGCCACCTTACGCGTGAGAGTCGTCTGCTTCTTAAAGTGCTCGGAGCCTTGCATGAAGTTCTCCTACACCATAGCATGGCACCCATGACCGCGACCGACAACGTACAATGTGCTGCTTGCATAGCTCCTCGTAGGACGTGTCGTCCGTTGGCTCGAGCTGCTTTGGCGGTGGTTCAAATGGCGCTGGCTCGTCGAATGTCTCTTGCTTCTCGTACGCAGGTATCTCATCCTCCTGGTCGCTGTCGCTCGCACCGCCGCCGAAGGCGTAGTCGTTGTCGACCGGGAACGGGTCGTCTTGCTCCTTTGTTGGCCCCACGTCATCCGCCGGCACAAACGCCGGCTCGGTCTTGACGGTCGATTTGGCCTCCGTCTACAGGAGCTGAGCCACCAGTCGGCGGTGCAATGGCCAACGCGTTCGAGGGCGAGGGCATACTGGAGGTGGAGCTGTCGGAAGGGCACTGCGTCGCAGTCGAGGGTTGCAAACAGCGCCATCGGCTTGGTGGCGAGATGCCGCTTGAGGCGCTCCGTCGTTCGAGCCACCCGCTTTGCCGACGGATCGTAGAGCGGCTCATCTTTGACAAGCTTCTTAGCTCGCGCCGGCTTGGGCGTCGTGTACGTGACACCTGTGAGCGTTCAGAGCCGAGGGGAGGGCGCCACGGACCTTTGACGAAGGGTTGGCTGACACTGTGGCTGGCATCGTACGGGTCTAGCTGCAGCCACGGGTCCGCTTTGCTCTTCGCGACGACCACTTCCTGCTTCTTTACGTCGTCGAGGACGATGTCGTACGCGGGCAGCGGCTCGTCGCACGACGGCACATCGACGTCTGGTAGAACCAATGCGTCCTGTTTGACGGGCGTCTCGGGATCGAAGCCACCGCCACCCATGTCGTAGTCGGGCTCGTTGGTGTCGTTGGCATCCGTTGCAAACTCCACGGAAGCCACTGTGTCATCGACCCCTTCGTCGCCCTCGGAGATGTTGCCCAGCGTTGCGCGACGGAACAGCGCTTCGGCGGGCAGCTCGACTGTCGTAACATCAGCCTCGGGGTCCAGAAGGAGCTTGCTGCAGTCGTCGAGCAACAGCGCGCCAGACTACAACGGGTTACACCAACATGCCCGTAGTCTGAGTGCACCGACTTTGGAGTGCATCGTGCACGACCGCAGCTTGAAGGACTCGCCAGTCTCGCGGTCGTCAGGAACCAAAGACCCCATAAGCGCCATGGAAGCCCTGTATGGGAAAACGTTCATGCATGGAGAGAGGGCGCGTAGTCGTACTGGAAGGTCTTGGTTGTGATGCGCTTGGCCGTGGCATGGAGAAGCTGTGTATTGGGAAGCAAGTAGATCTTGTCGCTTTCCTCCACGCGTTTGTGGAAGGTCCAGTTGACTGGAGCATCAAGCGACGATGCGTGAGACTCAAAGTCGGACGTGGCGAGAACCGTGCCGTCGAAGCTGCCGCGGGCCGCGCTCCCATGAGCCGTGCGCTGGCGCTTTGATGTGTGAGGCTTCTCCGGGTTCGCTTGCAAGTGTGTGAGCGACTCGAGCACGAGCGCGTAGAGGTTCTCAACTTTCTTGCTGTACCGCACAGTCGAATTCTGCACAAGGAGCGCGGCCTGCGCAAAGTTGACCAGATCCGACTCGTCCGCCTGAATGGCCTGCAAGTACTCTTCGAGCTCGGCCGCCAAGTCTAGCTGCCATCCCAAGTCCCTACGTCCGCCATGTGAGCCGTGTCGCGCTGCCATGAGCTCACCGGATGGGCTCGAGGAGATTGGCCGCGGCGGACGCTGCTGCCGCCATGCTTCCTCCCAGAGGGAAATACGAGAATTTTGACCAATCACATGCGAGGCACTTGGCCCCAAGTGTTTAAAACTCCAAATCGCCATTTGGATCGCGACAATGCAAGCGGTGAAGAGCGCCGTGGCCAAGCCAAGGGTCTTCGTGACCCGCCACGTCCCGTACATCCTCGGTGCGGCAACGCACAGGACGACCGCCGTCTGACAGCGCACGAATTATAGAGCAACTGCGAGCCGCCAACGTCGACGTTGAAGCCTTCGAGCGGGAGGACGTAGCGATCCCACGCGACGAGCTGCTCGCCCGCGTTAGCTCCTGCGACGGTATTCTCTGCATGCTTACAGATCGTATCGATGGCGAAGTTCTCGCCTCCGCCGGCCCGAATCTCAAGGTTGTGTCGACCATGTCTGTCGGGTACAACCACATTGTCGTTGATGACTGTCGGGCGCAGGGCGTCATGATTGGCTTCACCCCTGGTCTGTCTGGCACTGAATTTCGCAGCGTTGACACTGTCTGAGTTTAGGTGTCTTGGATACATCGACGGCCGAAACAGCCGTGGCTCTCACGTTTATGGCTAAGCGTCACGCTGTCGCTAGCGTCAACAGCGCGAAGACTGGTGACTGGGGTGTGTGGCAGCCGTTCCAGTACGTTTGCATGCATTGCACGGATCGAGGACGATGTCGTCTACGAAACTAGGTACTGCGGCACGGATGTTGAAGGCAGCACCGTGGGCATCGTGGGGCTCGGGCGCATTGGCGCCAAGTACGCGCGGATCATGAAGGACGCGTTTCGCTGCCGCATTCTGTACTCAGGTCCAAGGGAGAAGCCTGAGGTCGCTGGGCCTCTCGGAGCCCAGTTTTGCTCCTTGGAAGAGCTCCTTGGGGCCAGCGACATTGTGAGCGTGCACTGCCCGCTGACGCAAGCCACCCGTCATCTCTTCAACTCCGACACGTATGCCGATGCAGTGGGACTGACTCCATGTTGGGTGCCTAGGCTGCCGCGCATGAAGCCTTCGGCGGTGCTTGTCAACACGAGCCGCGGGCCCGTCGTGGACCAGAACGCGCTGTATGATGCCCTCGTGGGCAAGCAGCTGGCGGCAGCGGGGCTTGACGTAACGGACCCCGAGCCACTGCCGACGGACGACAAGGTTGCTTACGTCCTGTGATTGCGCTGTCCTCATCACCAGCCATAGCTCTTTACGCTGCCCAACTGCACCATCTTCCCACACATCGGGTCGGCGACGATCAAGACGCGCCAGGCCATGGCCGACATCGCCGTCCGCAACGTCCTCGCGGGCGTGCGCGGGGAGACCCTGCCCCATGCCGTGTAGTTGCGTTCGATCGCGTAGCCTTCTTTTCCCATCCTTGAACCAAATCGCAAGTTCAAGTATTTTGGCGGTGCTGTTTTTCTCAGCCATGACTCAAATTGGCTCACCTCGTTGGCCGTACGCCTGATAGCAATTAGAAATGACTGGGAATTGGTATCGAATCATGGGAGGAACGCCCATAGAGTAATCTACAGGGGCACTTTTGAGAAAACACATGGTAGTCATCCACAGCTCGAGTTCATCGCCTCCACCACACCCTGGCCTGAGATATGGCCGCGCAGGTGCCTGGCGCGCACCTGAGCTGCAGCGCCCGATCCAAAGTGAGACTGCCCTTTGTAGTTTCGCAGACCAGCAGCGGCCGGAAATATTGAGCTCGGAGAAGATCGACCGCGGCGATCCCAACGTCGGCGGCTGGGGTCGATCGGCCCATGTGTCATGGCGGTACACGAACGCCGTGGAAGAACCGTTTCATAACGCACTTGGACATGACATCCAGCTCGTTCAACGAAGAGCGTACGCAGTTGGACCCGGAGTGATCTTTCCCCTTGTATTCTGCTTGCCCACCTGCGGATAGATAGATCACGGATGTCGCCAAGTGGCCATATTCAAGCGGGTTGCGCCATGGTCAAGAGGAGTGTCATCGCTCGGCCGGTAACGCACTTGACCTTCAAAGTGACAGCAGATGGTGTTGTGTGACTGACAGACCCAAGTCCAGGCATACAAAGAGGTGCATAAACGTCGTGCTAAAGTCGCAGGCTGCATTGAAAGGCAGGCGAGAGCTGCTTCAGGAAAGGGCGGCGCTATCCAAAAGAACGGGCGATGGGCGATTCGCAATCCGTGTGTATCCAGGTGAGCTTGATGGGTGACCGGCTTTAAGTGCATTTCTTCCGAGAGCCACTTGCCGCTCCGTTGGGACCACTGAAAAATAGTCCGCCCTGGATACTCCATAAATTGATATCCATTCTTATATGGAGTTTCTCAAATATTTCGCTGCAATCTGTTTTCGACCGTCTCGGTAAAAAATGAGGCCGTGTCCAGTCAAATACAATACTGGACCATTTGTATCGTGTATGCAATAAAATCCAGACTCTCAGAATAAAAAAAGACGGCGCACCCACAACAACCACTTGAAATTCCATCCAACAATTCGCGGGCGTACTTACGTATAAAATCATTTTTCACATCAATACCTTCTACCCTGTATGCAACATTGAATTTTCTATTAAAAAACGCTGCAAATGACGCCAGACGGTGTACGCTCCCCAATAGTTCCCGTCCGATTGTACAGGGTTCTCTTATTAATTGTATCCAAAAGAATGTACGACAATTTGGACGACGTACCGTACATAGTTCAGTGCGGAGCCAGGGGCCGAGAACGGCCCGCCGCGTCAGAATCCCATTCGCTGAGACCCGAACACCCGGCCTTTGCTCGCTGACCCGTCGGCGCCCCGGACTTTTACGATTCTCCTCGCGGCCTCCAAGACTCTCTCTTCCTCACGTGTGCAATGGGCGGCGGTATCGCAGACATCGAGCCCGAGTCTGATGGCGAGAAGCCCCCGGAAGGTCCTCTCGCCGCTGTAACCCCTGGCCGGGTCGGACTCAAGAAGTGCGAATCATTCTCCGACTCGGGCTGCGAATCGCCCGACTGCAAGGGGTGCAGCCCCTCAAGCACGGCCAGCTGCGACAGCAATAAGAAGTTTGTTTGCCCTGTCGCCGGCTGCGGCCGTATCTTTTGCTCCTCGAGCAACCTCGGTCGCCATGTGAAGGCGCACTCGGGCCTCAAACCCTTTGCCTGTTGCAAGTGCTCTAAGCGCTTTGGGCGTGCCTTCACGCTCGCGCGCCACGAGATCACGCACACCGGCCAGAAGCCGTACCACTGTGAGATCTGCAACAAAGGCTTTAACACGTCGGGTAACCTCTGTCGCCACCGTCACATCCACGAAAAGGAGAAGAACCAAGGTTTGGCGCCGTCTCGCCGGACGAAGAAGCGCAAGAGCAGTGGCGGGCCTGAAGACCCAGCTAAGGTGGCTCGGTCGGAAAACGACTCGGACTCGGATCACACCGACATGCTTACTATGAAGGGCGAAGACGCCTCAATGGTTGACGTCCTGGTGAACAACCTGTACAACCAGGTTGGCGAGTCAAACGAGTACGATATGGAACCTGCTCCTCTAAGCGGTCCCTCAGACACGGGAATGGAAACCGACACTGACAACCTCACGGACGTCTTCTCGGACTTCGAAATGGATGCGGAGGCGCGCCAGAACGCCAGTGTCAACTCGAAGGTCGCCTCGTCAATGGATGGCACGGGTATGCCGATGTCCAACCCGGCACAGGTTGCCTACAGCGCCTGCCTCCAAATGGAGAATGCGCTGAAGTGTGGTGGCGTAAAGGACCTCTACATCCTTGCGCAGCAGGCTACTCAAGCCGCCGAAATGGAGATGCAAGATGCGTGCATGAAGTATGACGACGCTGGACGCCGCTTTGGTGCGCTGTGCCAGGTCGCTGCCCCGAACGTCTGCTCTGCGATGTGCCGTTGCCTCGTCTTTCTCGAGTCCGAGAAGAACTCCGCTACTCGTCTCGTTCAGCGCTCGCGTCGCCTTTTCGAGCAGACTTGCACGGCCCCAGTTAATCCCAAGGACGAGTCGGACCGAAAGCACAAGCTTCTCCTCGAAGTCGTCTGCGCGTCGCAGGACGCCGCGAGCTGCTTGATCAACGCTTCGGAAGCCAAGCTCTCGGAGCTCATGGTCCAGCAAGCGTCGGCCCAAGACGCCGCTTCGATGATGATGGGTCATCATCCGTCTACTGGTAGCATCGATATGGTTCTGTAACAATACGCCTAGGAAACCGATATCTATTGAATGAACATGTAACATGATGCGAAGCTAATGTGTTTTCCTTGCTTCGTTGAGATATGCACGAAGAACTGCGGCAGCTCCCGAGAAAATCGCGCTGGAGCCGTGATTGCCGCTCCCTCTTCATCCTCCGTCCCGCTGCATCGTCGGGACTCCTTTAGTCGTGGACCTTGCGTGACTCATTCGTGAGGGACACAAGGCACCCGTGCTCGGTCAAAGCTGGCGTGCTGCGCCGCAGGTCCCACGGACGGATAGCCAAGGAGGAGGCGCTGGTATGGCGTCCCTTTGTCTCCCCTCAGGCAGTTCTTCCTGGGCGACCGCATGGCGCCGTGTCCCTGGCAAGGTCGTTCGGCGAAGGGCTATGTAACCTCTTAGAGTGGATTGGATGGTATATGTGATTTAACAGGTTCTACATTTTACTCGCGCGGATGGCGGCCGATCCGAGCCGCCGGTGGCACGCGATCTCAAGCTTTGTGGCGGACTGCTGCGCGAGGCTCCACCTGGGCTATGTAAGCATGTCTGTGTTGTGAAGAAGCTGATGCGTTCGCACAGATTCCGACGACAACAGCCATGTTGTTGAGCCACCGCTTCTACGCGCAGAAGAGGTAGTTCCAACTAAATAGACGAGCGGCCTGCTCATGTACTCGCAGTCCACAGACCTTTCCATTCATGGACATCGGCGCGTCGTGCATTTTCCTCGCGACCAAGGTACTGACGTCATGTTTGCCAAACGCTTCACGTCGGTGTAGCTTACTGAAAAGCCCCGCAAGTTGCGGGACATCATGAACGTGGCCTACAGCATTGCCCACAAAACGAACTCACCCGTGCCCGTGGGCTCGGTATGCTTTCGCCATCGGTGCATTCGAACCGACGACGTGAATGCTGCAGGTGTACACTGCCATGAAAGAGCGGCTCCTCGACGCCGAGCAGAATGTACGCGTTGGCACCGCGTCGCGTTTAGCGCCTTTGGCGTAGATCCTCCGTGTGCTTCGCTTCGAGCTGGACATGGACCTCCCGTACATGTACCTCCTCAACTACGCAAAGTTCTTACGGTGGGCACTCGGCCCCATGGCGAAAACTAAACCAGCGCAGCTGTTCGCGGGCCACCGTCCAAGTGGCGCTGACGCTCACAAGTGACTTTTTCTACGCGCCGAGGTCTCTTAGCTATGACGCACCGATCATTGCCGCGGCGTGCTTATACGTGGCGCTGTCGCTGGTCGGGGTATGTTCCGCCACGCTGCCTGTGACCTCACGCTCTCCAGGAGCACGGCGGTCATTCACTTCCGCCGCAGTGGTGGTACGAGTTCGACACGAGGTTGGCGTCAACGCGACAGCTATGCGTCTAATATGGATGTAGCGACGACGACCTTGCGGCCATCCAAGCCGAGTTTGCAACGCTGTACACCGTGCTGCCACCGCCCACGACCGAGCTGGTAGAGGCGACGAGTTGAGTAAACTGAAGCAAGAGTGACCGCCTCCAGTGGTTGAGTGCGGCAGACACAAGTCTCTGAGACCATCGAACTTCTCCCGCCAGGGCAGACAGCGTGACTATGGCAGTGGTGGCACAGGCGAGAGCTTGTTGAGGTGACCTGTCGGCTGGCGCTGGCTCAGCGAACCCTACATGTCATGCACATGTTGTGCGCGTGTTCTTAACCTCGAACAAAGGACGTTAGACAGGGTAGTCGAGGGGCATTCGTGCGCGTAAACAAGCGAGGGTCATGGTCTCAACTCGAGCATGCCGGCAGGTGTCCGTGGCCATCAGCGCTTGGGTCGGCAGCGGGACCAGCAGCGCCGGTGCTCTCCCGCCGATTTCATTTGGCGGCAGCCCGGTGGTGAAAATGCATATCACCCGGGGTTCTCATTGGCCGGGTTGGTAATCGACGATGAGCAGCGCTTCGGACGAGGACATCGTGGAGCGCATTCTCTTTGGCGAGTTTCTCGACGAGGCGCCGGCGGACCTGGATGACGAAGGTACTTCAGAGGCGAGCAGCACCGACGAGAAGGCGCCGCCCAAACGCCGCAAGCGGCACCGCATTACGCTTAAACAAGAGATCGACGCGTTGCGCGCCAAGGAGAGCGTGCTGCTCACGACGTTGGCGGGGCTGCAGAAGCGGTCCGAGCTCGCGACAGACGCCGGCGTGTGGGAGACGCGCGCAAAGGACCAGATCGTCGCGGCGCAGAGGACGCTACAAGAGAATGCGATGCTGCGCAATCTGCTCCAGGAACAGCTCAAAACGATTCAGGCCCTCGAGCGCGTCATCAAGAAGAAGCCCAAGCTGGCGGTGGGTCGGCTCGCCCGTCGTCCCTAATGACTGCGTAGCTCACGCCACACTTGGACCATGAGGAGTGGCGAACGTGGCGACTTGGCGCGGACTCGCCAGGACGGGTCCACAGCCAGCGCGCGATTCTGAGTCACTTGTACGATCGCATGGAGTCGGAACTCATTAAAAACAACGTCTACGACCTCAAGAACAACCACTCATCGCTGTCGCTGCGCACGTGCCAGAACGTCCTCTGGTTCGACTTCGTCAAGTTCAACGTGCTCGATGCAGCCCTCCCCGACGTGTCGCGTGCGCTCTGGGCCATCATGTGCCAGCGCGTCAAGATCGCTCGCAGCGCTAAAATCGATCTGACGGGCCAGGTACGTGGCACACTGACAGCTCTGTGCACCTACGCCTGTCGCGGTAGCTTCTCGAACAGCTCGACGAGCATACTGTGTACACGGCAACGCGCTCGATCGTGTCCCACGACGCCATGAACGTCTCGGTGCAAGGGCGATACGTCGGCCAGCGCATTGAGGAAGACGGCCGCGTCGTCTTCGTCTACCGCTCGATCCTCGACGACGAGCGGTACCCGCACGACCCGCGCTGCCTCCGCGACAACGGCGTCGGCTGGTACGTAGCCGTCGCAGCACCGGCGGCTCATGGCCTCCCAGGATCGTCCTACAGGCGTGTCCAGACGACCCGACGCGGACCCAAAAGTACGTTATGACGCAGGTCACCAAGCCGCCGGCGAGAGACGAGCCCGAGGAGCAAGCCGCCAACTCCAAAGACCTCACGGAGTTCGTGCTCACACTGCTACAGTCGCACCTCTCAAAGATGGACGAGGCCATTTTAAGCGAGGCCCTCGGGCAAAAATAAACAGCGTCTTTCTACCAAGTCCGTTTCCGATGGACTGGGATGCCAAAGTAGCAGCCGCCGGCGACTGTGTCTTCTTCGACTGGTACCTGGCCTATGCCCATGTAAGGTCTCTGCCCGCCGTGAGGTTCTCACGGGCGTAGCTGGCACCCCACTTGACACCCGTGCTCGCTGCGTACGGCTCCGAGTGCGAGATCTTCATTCCGGGTACGTTGGCAACGGTCCGTCGTTCTCTCATCGGCGCAGGCTGCGGCATCTCCGGTAGGTGCCTGAAGCGCAGAGCGCCTGCGATCGACTCGGGTAGACGTGGGCTTCGAACTCTACACAAACGGGTATCACAACATCACTAATGTCGATATCTCGGCCGTGGCCATCGGCCGCATGCAGCAGGCGCAAGTCGCCCGCAATGCGGTAGACGCCATGGAGTGTACGCGAGCTTCCTTTGCGGCGCCTCGTGACCGAGCCTAGTTCACTGCCTCGACGTCCTTGAGGTGCCCAACCTCGTGCCCCCAAACCTGTTCGACGTCGTGTTCGACAAAGGTGCACTTACATAAGGTGTTCTTGGGCGAAGCAGTGGCAGGGCTCATGGATGCGCTGCTGTGCAACCTCAAGACGAACGTCGAAGACACCTTCGCGTACCTCGCAGGCATGTACCAATTGCTGCGCCGAGGGGGCACCTTTGTCCTCGTGACGCACTCGGCCACACGGCTGTGCTACCTCGAGCATCCAACCTTCGCATGGAAGGTGATACGCCAAGGTCGGGCCGGCGAGGGCCTAGAGCCGACTGAATGGACTGAACTAGGTGTCGTGGACCGCAACGGCCGCGCCTACCATCTCTTCTTCTGTGTCAAAAGCTAGTAATAATATTATAGGCGCCTGCTAGTCGCTCTCGCTGACTTTGTCGTCTTCCATGATGTATATGATGCTGTCGTCCTTCCGGTGGGAGGTGGACAGAAGGCTCGACGCGCGGTACTTGTGAACCCCCGAGATGCGCCCGACGGTGTGAAACATTGAGTACGTGGCCGGGTCGTCGTGGACCGACCCGCCAGTGTTCTTGCGCTGCGGCTGGGGCTCCAGCGACTTGGTGGGGGGTGGGCGCAGGCTGGCGACCTTGTCCATTGTCGAGTACGTCGAGTCGAGGGCACCATTGGCCGCGGCGTCGGGCTCGCTGAGAACGGCCGTGCCCTCCGAGTCGAGGCCAGCTTCGAGCTTCTTCTGGCGCTGGGACCAGCGCAGCACACCATACAGCACGAAGACGAGAACACAAAGCCCGCCACATAGCAGTGCGTATGTAATCGTGCTCTTGGTTGCCTCGGGCGGCAGCGTCGTGGGAGCGAGCGTAAGGGGCCCACCAATGTCGACGGCGGGCGTCGCAACGAGGGGCACGCAAACCGTGCCGCCGTCACAACCCTGGCTCGCGTCGGTGCACATGACGATCTCGCCCGCCTGCACAAGGCACGTCGGGCACGGGTTCATCGTGCGATTGCATTCGCTCGTCGTCACGTAGCAGGCCGTGGTCATGCAGATTGCAGGCGTCGCGGCCCTCGCGTGCGCCACCATGCCACTCTCGTGCTCCAGCACACACTTCCAGGAGGACGACGCCCGTGACGACGCGCGCTTCCGCGGGACAGCGTGGTAAAATGGAACACCGGACGAGCCAGTTGGCCGCAGTAACACGCCCTAGTGCTAGGCCTCTTCCAGGCCGAATTCGGCACGATCCGAAAAAGGATTTGATTGACAGTTTCAAAGTCACGGAAGGTCGTCTGGCGGCCGGGAAAGCATCTTTTGTATCCTCGGGAGATCCGCGATGCAGGGCAGGCTGCCGCGCTGGGCGATGTCAACGCTATGGTCGAGGGTGCCGTCGATCATGTGCTCAATCGAGTCGAGCGACAGCATGGCCTTTTCGCGGTTTCGGAAGGCGACCCACTTCTCGGTGGCCTCGAGCTCCTCGAAGCGCGGCAGCACTTGGGTGTAGATGACGCGCAGGATCTCAGCGCCGAGGGGGTGGAAGAGCTTTTCGAACTTGTTGCGCGCGGGCATCATGCTCTTGCGTGAGTAGTCGTCGCAGATTGTGGTGGAGGCGCAACTCTGCGGCCGGGAAATGTGTGCGTGGGTGATGAGCGAGGTGCGGTGGTCGACAACGGGTGCGACGGAAGAGAGGTTAGCAGTCTTGCCTTCGGGATGTACGCGGTGGAAACGTTTGAAAGATATGGACAGCCTGTGCTTCGTTTCCTGCGTGGAACACACCATCGGGCGTTGGATTTCGTACATGTGACGAACGGTGGGCGATATGTCGACTTGCAGCGGGGCGCCAGGATCGAGACACGAGGTGAATATGTGCTCGATAGTGCACGCCCCCTCTTTGTAGCGCTGGACCTCTTTCCATGCGAGTAACGCGTCGGCACAGAGCTCTTTCTTTGAAAATGCCAGAAAGTCGGCGAATCCTTCGTCAGTCGAGAGATACCGGTACAACACCATCGATTCGAGCTGGTCCACGTCGCGTTTGGTTTGCCGCATGCGCGCCTTGAGGTCTTTGTGCGTTTCTTTCGATCGATACGACGCCCGCAGCGGCAACACGATCGTTACGACAAAGAGCGCATGCGCTGTGTGAAGACCCACGACGGTTGGCAGGTGGTACAGGTCTAGGCCTGGCGCCACGTCGTAGGCTATAAGCACCGAAATGCCGGCGTATATACAGACACCTGCGCCCATGATTCGCGCCGCTCGCTCGTACGCCTCTTTGAGGCCAAAGTTGTCCACGATGCGGCTAGTGGTGCGCGCAAGAAGGTAGGACGCCAGGATTAGGGCGCCTGTCTCGATCCCAGCGTAAAAGCGAAGGCGACCGAGGTTGCTGTTGCCAGCATTGCTATCGAAAGCCGTCACCGTCGAGTTGTCGTCGAGACCGTCCATGAGCAGGACGAGAGGCACATTGAAGAGCGTCGACGCCGCAGACCAGACTACGAGCTGGAAGCGCGGATACAGCAGCCAGCGCAAGTAGGTGGTGCGGCGCACTCGCGCCACCGTCGCAAGGATCGGATCCATGAGGATCTCGGTGATGTGGAACTTAACGACAAGGATACTTTGGGTGAGAAAGTACGTCACCACACCCGTCACGAGCACGTGCCACTCAAAGAAGAGGATGATTGTATAGGGAGCCTCACCGCTGAAGCACAGCACGGGCGGGACGCAGAGGGTGTACAGGCTCAAGAAGGCGGCGGCGAGGCCCATTGGGACTGGCTCACGGTACTTGATGCTTGAGAGCTGCCGGCGCCGCACGAACAGCAGCAGCGCCACAGGCATGTACACATGGCAGCACCATGACAGCACGAGCAGCGCGTCGTGCGGGTCCAAATCCCTGGCCATCGCGCGACTATGAACTGAGCCAACGGACACTGGTTTAATAGTTTTGAAACGGTTGCACTAAATAAGACTAGTCGGTCGTCCACTTGCCGAAGTCGACCCGGATCATCTGGTTTTCCGCCGCGTCGTCAATAAGCGAGGCGTCGTCGCGCGACGATGAAAGTGTGCTGGACGTCGTGCGCTCGGTGCTGCTGCGCCGGTGGCCCTTGACGTTCGGCGTCGATGCTGACCGCTGGAGCACCGACGGTGTCGGGGTGTCGTCAGATCGTGGCGACCCCAGCGCGAGCGACGACGTGGCGACCGAATGCACCGAGTCCGAGTCGGACGAGTTGGTGGCCGCGATGCGTCGCAAAAGCCCCATTGGGTTGCCTTCGTGGCACGCGTTGCAAGTGGCTTTGTCGAGAATGCACTTGGCGCAAAAGTTGAGTTTGCACATGCGGCATTGGGACTTGCGACGAAATAGTGAAAAGGTCTTGAGACACAAGTTGCAGTACGGCGAAGAGTCGCAGTCTCGCGACACTAGCGACTCGAGGCGTCCGAGGTGCAGCAGCAGGCGCTCCACGTACGCCTTGTGAAAGTTCCCCGCGGGCTGCGTCACAACGATGGAAACTCGCACGCGCCCCGGCGCCACCGCCTCGCAGAGCAGGTACCACTTGGAAAAGCGCGCCCGCGCGAGCTCGAGCTGCGGCAATGGCGAGGTGCCGTCCAGCTCAACGCTTTCCCACACGTGGCAGGCCACGAGGCGCGGGTCGTGGGCCTGTCGCAGGGAGAGCTCGTCCGCTGTGATGCGGTGGAGGTCTGGGCCGTCGCGCACGTAAACGTCGGCGTACTGGAGGAATACGTAGTCCCGATCGCTCATGGAAGAGTGCGGTGCCTGCAGCGCCATCCAGTTGATGCTCATCTGCTCGTACGGTCCACGACCACCAGGGTGATTTACGGTGTGCAGCACGTATCCATCGAGGAAGACGGAGCCAAAGAGGCTGCTTAGCGCATGGAGCTCACTCGCGACGGGGCCTGCGTTCTGTAGCTGGTTGCCGAGGAAGCGATGTACGTCTAGCACATGGCCGGTCACCTCGGCGCAGCCCATCATGGCCACCTCATCGTTGCCTCGGTGTTCGAAAAGGCTCACACGCTTAGTGGTTCCGAGCGCATGCATGTCGCGGCTATCGAAGAGCGCCTCGTACACGCGCACATGACCAAGTTTGAGGAGCTCCGCGGCGATAAATGGGGTGACCACGGGCGCGTATGCGTGAAGGACGTCGGCAAATCGCCCGGGAGCCATGCTCGGAATGGGGAAATGGTCCGTCGGCAGCGCCTAAGCGGCGTCCCACTATCTTCAATGTCTTTCGCAAGAGGCAGACGGTATCAGCTCTTGGCGGGTGGCAGATTGAGCTGTACCGTACGACGGGGCACTAGACACGCAGGCGCCGGTCCCCGCGATTCACGAAGACGCCGCCGATCCCAGATCTTACCGACAGCAGGTGCTGGTGCAAGTAGCCACCCACAGTTGGAGCGGCGCCACCACTGGCCACGATGGCTCGAGATGACAACACATAATGCACCTTGTTGATCACGTTGGATGCGCAAATGATCTTCCGGATACCCTGCCTGATCCGGATACCATGCCACACTTGCTCGCGATGGACGAAGGGGAGATCGAGACACTCGAGGCCATGGGCGGCTTCCTCGCCACGCTTCACGAGGTAGACCCGCACACCAAGATATGAGGTGGAACCATTGCGTAGACAAATGCGCTTCTTGTGACGCTCAACACGCAGGTCGTTGCACTTTCACACGAGTTTGCCAAGGCCGAGCGCAACCTCGTATGAGTTGCAACGGCGCTCGCGATTCATGGATCGTGTGTAGAGCGCGCTCTCGATTCCGTTCCGCTCGACCATGTACGAAGTAGCGATGCGTGAGGTATCTCGACCATTGGCAGCTGCGAGGGCACACGACGGCTACCTAGGAAAAGCAGCCCCGGGCTTCGTATGCCACCAACTCGCCAAAGCTCGCTTGAAGTTTGTCGCCGTTTCCTGGACCTCAATCTGAATCTGCGCATTCGATATCAACACGGTGGATCTTGACGTGCTATGGACCTCATCGCAGTCGCCACACCGCATGCGTGACAGGCGCCAGAGTGGCGACTCGGGGGTCGGCAGACGTGCTGACGAAGTGTACCACGTGGACGAAAAGGCCATGCGATGGAGCATTGTCACCGGTCCAGGGCGCGCGAGCTACTCGGCCGTGGTGGGTCTGATCAGATATCCTCACGAGGGTGGCGTCCTTGCGCAGGCCTCGTCTCGGCACGAACACACCGCTGTTTTGGCGCGTTGTCGTCGCTATGCACAAGCGCTCCTGGACCTTATCCATAAGAACCGCGATGGAAGATGAGGCCGCTGTCGGCGGCCGCAAGGGCAACTGGGGCAGTCAACAATTCGACACCTTTCTTTTGCGTAGCACCATTCCACATAGAGCAAAAAACTGCTCACAAACGGTCTTTGCAGGTTCTTAAGCGGTTAACTTCTTGTTGCAGTTCGTGTCTGCGGAATTTAATATTCCTCAACAACACGGAGCTTGTATGCATCTGAGAAATCCTGCATAAAAGATGGTCTTGTGCGCCGGCGAGGTTTTTTATTGCGCAAATCACCTTGCATTCCCAACCACGTGCTCGGGGACATCCCACTGTGTTGGCTATTGCGTGCGTGGGAGGCCCGTTTATTTGAATAAAATCAACATTCTTTTTTGAGCTGCAACCGGGGACTCGATACAAGACCATTCATTTTTTTTCCCGGTCCGTCGAATAATAAACTTTGGCGCAAATAGAAATGGCTGATTCCTGCAATTGGCCGCGGGCGACGATCAGATGGGAGCCTTGTCCTTGGGGCCGCGTGCGGTGAAAGGCTTGCGGCAGGTTGAATTTTCAGCTGGCAAAGAATGGCGCCAGATTTAAAATGTCATAGTAGGATGCAGTGCGCCGTGCATTTTAATAGGACGGCGACCAGCTGGGCAGTTGCGCCATAAGCTGCGGCGCATCATTTTTGATTTTTTCCAGCGACCGAGCCATGTCGCCCGAAGAGGCCGTCGTCGAGGGCGAAGAGACGATGGAGGAGGTGCTGCGCCTGAGTAACTTCAGCAACGCCACCGACACGACCGAATCGTCCGATGAAAACTACCACGATGCCTGGCTAGAGACCGAGACAATGGAAGAGCTCATCCACGGGACGGTGTTCCTGGATGAGGTCATACCTGAAGGGGACCAGGCGGTGTCTGCTATTGCGTCGCCGAGAGAAGAGCGTCGGCGCGCCAAGACGTACTCCATGTCAAGCACGACGTCTTCCTGCAGTTGCGGGTCGTTTTCGGCCAAGGAGCGCTGCCTCTCGGACCTGAGCTCGAGCATGGATTACTCGTACTTGCAGACACCCGCGTTGGACGTGCGCGTCGTGAGCACTGCTACTATCGGTGGACAGATTCTCTACACGATTCGAGCCGAGGACGCATGCAATTCGTGGACCGTGCACAAGTCGTACAAGGAGCTGCACGCCCTCTACAAGCAAATCAAGAACGTATCCATGTCACCGATCGACGTTCCGTTCTGGGGAACGATGCATTCACTGCGCAAATGCCGCGTTCCCAAGCGAATGTTCCAGCTTCAGTCGCGCAAGAGCATTACTCGCCAGCGCATGGTCATCATGGACTCGTTCTTGCGGCAGATTGCGTCGGTGGTTGCCCCGACGCCTCTTGGGCCGCAACGCCAACAAGTGCTTAGCCTCCTTCAGGCATTCATCGGCATTGGCAGCGGCGACACACCGCGCGTGCCATACAGCCGGCCGTTGCCCCACACGCTTTCGTCCGCGTGCCTCGTACATGGCTCGAGCAGTGACAAAGGTCCTCCTGTGGGTCAGATCCACTCCGTCGTTGCCAAGGTCATGGAAGAGTACACGAGCCAGTGCGACGAGTTCGTCGTGCACTTTGCGGCCAAGGCGGCGCCATTCTACTTCGCGCCTGCCAAGTCGACAATCCTGCAGAAGTCGTCCGCGCAGACGACTTGCATCCTTAAGGACCACGCAGGACTGCTTCTGGACGCGATCAAGGAGAAACTGCGTGAAATGCAGGGCATCGTGCTCGGCCATGCTGACATCCAAGCATTCCTCGCCGAGACCAAGGCGCATTTGGACGCGAACGACCTCGACACGTACGACGACCTTGTCGTTCAGTTCCGCCGGGACGTGAGCTGCCACATTCAAAAGATCATCTTCGTCGCGCTTGAAGACCACATCACTGAGTGCGTCCGCGCGCTCGTGTCGGAGGCGACGGAAGAAGACATGCTGCGCAAGATGCGGTCGCTGGCCAAGAAGCCGCAATCGACGTTTGGCGTCAAGGCCAACCTCTCGGGCGACGACTGGCATCACGCGCGCCTGGAGCTGCAGGCCATGGATATGTGCACGCTGCCGTCGGACAAACTCAAATGCATCATGAACTCTGCGACCGCCATCTTCCAGAGCGTCGTCGAGGCCAACAGCGACGACTTTATCTGCTCCAGTCGCAGCCTCCGCGGTGTGTCCCTCTCAGCCGACGACTTTGTGCCGATCTACATCTACGTGGTCGTGTCGAGCCTCCTGGCGACGCCCTTAGCAACGAAGGAATTGCTAAGCCTCATTTGCGACGCCCAGGAAGATGCCGGCGGCAAGGTGGGCTACTATTTCACCAACTTCGTCGCTGCCATCGAGCACGTCGCTGCCCTCCCCGCCTAGTTTAGTGTTGTGTGTGCCCTATTTATTATAACCCGTTGTCAACTCAAGTCGCTTAGAAGCCTGCGAGGTCGAGTGCCAGGAGGGACCGGGGCACGGCCACCTCGCTTGCTGGCTCATCGAGCAGCACCTCCAGGTCGTCGGCCAGCGTCCCTTCGGCGAGCCCGTCGTCGAAGCCACGCGCGTCGCTCTTTTCCGCGAGGTCGAGCGAATTGCCGCTCCTACGGAAGGGGATGAGACGACGATAGCGGAGGCCACGAAGACTCACAGTGAGTTGTCGCTGCCGCTGCGCTCGCCGAAGGCCGTGGGCGCTGCCGCGCCACTGGCAGTGCCGGAGCTGGCCTCGCCCTCGACTACCGGGAGGTACGACTGGCTCGGGTTTTGGGCGGTGTATTGCGTGTTGATGAGTATCGTCGGGTGCTTCTACACATGGTTGTCAAGCGCACAACGGGTAGCAGCAGTCAACGCACTTGGATCCGGAGCCCGTTCCAGAGCCAGCGAGGTACTTGGCTGTAGGACGGAAGCGTGATCTCGGCCGAGAAGCTCGACAGGTACTCACTTTCATCCTTTTCGATGCTATGGTCGCGTGTGAATCGGCAGAATTCCTGCAGTGTCGCGAGCTTGGTCCAGTTTTGCAGCTTGCGCAGCACCATGACGACGATGCCCACGACGTTGGCCCCGTCGAGGCAGTGGATGTAGAGGGGAAGGTTGTCTTTGCTGAGCACAAGCTGCAAGATTGTAGCGACAGTCGCCGGCGAGACCGTCACCGAGTCGCTCGTGTACTTCTCGACGTGAAATGTGTGCTGCGTGATCCCCTCGGCAGTGCAAAAGTCAGCGAGATCCGACGTCGGCTCCTCCGGAATGAGGCTTACGATCGTCTTAAGGTTCAGCCGCCGGAGGAAGCGGAAGTTGGGCAGCGTCGGGTACGCCCCGCGGTAGAGCTGGTTCTCGACCGTCGTGAAGCGGAACGGCGGGATGATCGAGGCCATCATCGTAGCAGGATAAGATTGCGCAGGATCTACCAGGTATGTATTTACAGAGATCCTCAATATTAAAGAAGAGAATCTATTAAATATCAGAGTCGAGGCTTGCAGCCGCCGAAGGGGCGACCGAAGGGACGAGGAGTGGCACCCTGGCATGCACGGGGGCTTGGCGCAGGTGCACGTGAGGCGGTGGCGAGTCCGTCGAGTATGATTCCGTGGGACACCCCCACGGGATGCTTCCCGAACGTGACAGGACGCCACCGGCGGACTGCGGTCGCCGCCCTTCAAACCCCAGGGAGACTCAGCCGCAATAAGCCCCCCATTAAACCGCCTCGCCGAGCAGCCTTCAAGCGTGGAGAGGGACACGCGAGGGCGCAATGGAGGGCCCCCGGAAGGGCGTGGATGCTCGGGCGACGATGCAGACTTTGGGGAGCTTGTGCAAGCCGACTGGCCCGGCCGTTCGAAATGAACTTGAAGTTCGGGAACGTTCAACAATCGCAAGTTCACTTTGCCTTTCGCCCATGATTGCTCGCCGCGGTTTCCTTCGCTCGTTCAGCGCCATGAGCTACGAGTCGTACTTCACGGCCAAGTCGCTGCGCCGTCAGCCGTCGGCGATTCGCTCGCTGCAGCCCATGGTCTCCCTTCCCGGCATGATCTCCTTGGGCGGGTAAATGCTGTTAGCTTGCCAGCTCATCTTCACGCCATTTGTAGTGGTATGCCCAACCCGTCGACGTTTCCTTTCGAGTCCATGGCGGTGAAGCTCAAGTCGGGCGAGACGATGGAGCTTGCTGGTGCGGCGCTTGAAGGCGCGCTCCAGTATTCACCGACGCCTGGCATTCCCGCCCTCGTCCAGACCCTGACGAGCATGATGGAGACTGAGCATGCGCCGCCGGCTCTCGCGCGATCGCTGTCGGTGACCACAGGCAGCCAAGATGCGCTGTACAAAGCGTTTGAGATGCTTCTTTCGGAAGACGACGCGTTGCTCATTGAAAAGCCGACGTACTCGGGCACGCTTGCGCACTTGAACGCCGTCAACTGCGAGCTCGTGTGCATCGACACCGACGGCGAAGGCCTCGTGCCGGCGCACCTCGGTGCAACACTTGATGAGTGGCCTGCTCACAAAAAGAAGCCCAAGGTGCTCTACACGATCCCTACCGGTGGCAACCCCACTGGCGTGAGCATGTCGTATGCTCGCAAGCAGGAAGTCTACGCCATTGCCCAGAAGCACGGCCTGATCATCCTTGAAGACGACCCTTACTACTACCTTAAGCTCGACGGACCCCGCGTCAAGGTACTGCGCACTTGATGCGACCTCGTTGACTGGCGAACTCACAAGGCTACGTAGTCCTTCCTCTCCATGGACGTAGACGGCCGCGTTCTGCGCTTCGACTCGTTCTCCAAGATCCTCTCGTCCGGGCTCCGCGTGGGCACAGTCATGGGCCCGACGCCGCTTGTCGAACGCCTCAATTTGCATACGCAATCGGCCAACCTCCACAGCAGTGGTCTGTCGCAGGCCGTTGTGCTCGCGCTGCTGCAGAAGTGGGGCGAGGCTGGCTGGAACTCGCACCTCGACATGGTCTGCGACTTTTATCGCGGCCAGCGCGACGTCTTCCTCCGGGCTCTGGACAAGCACCTTACTGGTCTTGCGTCGTGGAACGTTCCGGACTCGGGCATGTTCGTGTGGATCAAGCTCCATGGCGTCGAAGACTCCAAGGCTCTCATCGAGCAAAAGGCTGTCGCGGCCAAAGTGCTCCTCGTGCCCGGGCAGGTCTTCCTCCCAGACAACCAGGTCACGTCGTACGTACGCGCGGCCTATTCGACGGCGTCGCCAGAGGAGATGGACTTGGCCGTGAGCCGACTCGCGGCTTTGCTGAAGGAAACTTAGACTACATTCAACCCAGTACAGTAATCTGTCGTGGTAATAGATGCATGCTCATGAGGGCATCACGGGTTTTGTCCGAGTTTGCCGGCGTCTAGTAGCAATTGGTGCTCGCGCTTCCACTACTACAACAATGACCACAACCAAATACCCATCCATTACCTCCTCCATCGTTGCCACCGAAATGCCCAGATTGCTCCGCACAACTTTCCGTTGATCGTCTAGGCGCGCGAGCTCCATTCGCGCACGCTACGCCAATGAGGCTTGCTTACACAAGCGGTCTACCTCGTTGGCTGCAGAGTATGCATGAAGGAAGGATGGACTTACACCATCTACGCCTCGGGGTGAGCCAACGAGCCGCCACAGAATAGATCGCAAGACCGTCGGCATCGTTCGGTTGCCCGTCGTTCATCGTCCAAATTTAAAGATCGTTCGGTTTCGTAACATTGCTTGCTTTGTTATAACACAAGGCCCCATCAGAGGCGTGGTGCAGCTCTGCGGCGGTGCCAGCAACGCCTTGAGGCAAACATCACCCAGTTGAAAATCACGCAACCTGCAGGATATCTGGCTTGTCCGGAACCCTTGTGTGGTTCCCCGAGTTGGGTGTTTCAAGAGTGTTATAACAATACCGGATACTGGAGCAAGGGAGGGTGACGATATCCGGACGCCTTCTTCAAGGGAGTTTCTGTCGTCATTTGGTTTGTGTACTGGGATGAAGGCGTCGTGTGTGATCCTCGCGGCCGTGGCGGCCATGGCCGCTTCGTCGAACGTCGTGCTCAAGTACAGCGCGGAGAACCTTGTCAAGGGCTCCGAGGCTGCTGGCGCCGGCGCCGACGTACTCTCGCTCGCCCGCCATGCGATGGAAGTGCTCGCCCTGCCGGCAGCTGTTGTTCCTGTGGAACCACTCGCAGTGTCGGCTGACCTCTTCACTCACGCCAACGGCTACGGCATTGTTGTCGTCGAAGGTGTGGACGAGAGTGTTGGCGTGACCAAGGGCGACTATGCCTTTCAGAAGACCATGAACTTGTTCGACGCAAGCACTGCGCAACTTCCAGAGCTTGTCAGCGTCTTGGCACAGGGTATGAAGGGCAAGAACGCAAAGAACACTGTCATCTGCGCGGGTGACAGCGTTTGCACGGCGGTGGACGCTAAGCTCACTGACGAGGTCGCCGTTAGCAATGCTGCATCCATCGAGGCTTCGCTCTGGGCGGCCCTCCCCGAGCTCAAGGAGGGTGATTCGGCCGACGAGCTTGTCGTGCGCGATCTTGCCAACATGAAGCTCGTTGTCGAATCGATCAAGACGGCCGATCAGAGTGCGAAGGGTCTCTTCGTGGCCTCGGTCTCGGACCTGAGCGCTCTCCCAGCGACAAAGAAGGCTGCGGTGCACTCCGCCGTCGCGTCGATCGTCATGGACTTCCAGACCGCTCTGCAGGAACGCTACACACACGCTGGTGTGCAAGTGCTGTCACTCTCGCAGAAGATGCAACTCGACCTGAACAAGATCTCTGCTTCCGTCGAGCTCTCGCGCCGACTGAGCAACGTGGTGGGCCTCGCCGCTAACGCGACCCCAGGCAACTCGTCGTCGCCCGTGACACCCCTCACGATCGAGAACATCGCCGAGTACCAGATCATTCTCTGGAGCTCGGTCATCCTCGCCGTCATCACGTTCCTCGCCATCTCCGTGCTCTGCGGCATGGACGCCAACCGCGACAGCTTGCTCTACGCCAAGTTCCTCACGGACCACAGCAACCGCAAAAACGACTAGGCTCGCGTCCTGATGGCTAACGACATAACGGATTTTCTTCATTTGCCTCGCTAAGTTTAAGTGGCACCGCCACAAGTACAGTCGCCCATGCATCGATCGATATGCGACGATCGCTGGTGTTGCTTATGCGCCAAGGCACTGGACATATCGTCATCCGAGCACACATCAATTTGCAGGTTCTATGAGCGAGGGGCGTCGACACGAGAGCCGCTCGAGTTGTCCTGAGCGGTATTCAGCGCTCTTCGTGTGAGCTGGGATGACCAGCGATCCAAGTCGCATATCACGGCGGTCCCGTTCGGTATTTTCGAGCGATTGCCCCCCGACTCTGCGTCGCAACGAAACACTCTTTCCGCGTTGGATGGAGATGCAAACAGCGCCGACAAGGGCCACGCTACATTGGTTGTTCTATGGGGAAGTTCACGCTTGCGCAGAGACCAGATGTCGTGGCTCGGAAAGCGCTCGATGAGCCTCAAACGATCGACCATGTCTTGCTGAACTCCTTCGATACGTCGTGAACATACGTGTGGCTCATGCTCATTTACAGCATTTTCCTAATGCTCCTTCAGACTTGGCATCGCAAACCGATGGAGGGGCGGGTGCACGTACGACATAAGAAGGCCTGCTGCCATCTCGTCGAATCTATGATTCATGGGGATGCCGGACCATCGAGTCGGTGGGCATGATCGGTTTTACGCGTTAGCTCGTTGTGTACATTTACGCGTAGATGCAAGCCGAAACATCGGAATCGATTACAGCGATGCATGGCTTGGCTCGGGTCGCTGACCGCAACAGCCCACTGGAGTGGCCGACACTTGCAGCGAAAGCCAAACCCAAAGGCGAATGGATAGTGCCTAGCAACAGGATATGCCTATGCATAGCGATGGTGCACGCTCCTGTCAATGTCAATAACACGATCTTCTATCTATGACGTGCGCTCCTGTCAATGACGTGCCCGCCTGTCAATGTTGGTTGCTCACTCGATACATTTGTCCACTGCTGCAGAAGCTCTTTGTGTATAGTCAAGGGTTCGTTAACGTTGCAGGGCTCTACGAGCGTACTTTGAAATACGATCGCTCGCCGTCACTAGCCACCAACGATGCTACCGAACTACATGAGACCGACGGCTGCCTCGGTGTCGCGAAACGCTGCCCGTCAAGCCGCCACTGCGCAGGTCCCGACCCCAACGCAGCAGCGCATTCCTCCACCGGCGACCACGAAGAAAGCCACGGCCTCGTCACCACCGACCAAGGGTACGCGCAAGCCCATGACGCCACGCACAGTGAAGATGCCATCGACTGCAACGGCCTCGTCACGGCCGGCCAAGGCTTCGCACAAACCCGTGACTCGATTCGCAGTGAAAACGCCATCGACTACCGGCCAGGTGTCTGGGGCCGGGGTCCATCGGAACCCGTGGCCGCACCAACGACGCCTACACCTGCGACGACCACGCCGTTGTTGGCTTTCCCAGAAAGCTCGGGACCGCCTGCATCGGGCGAATCGTTCCGAACCCTTTGGAGTGTGCTCGAGGACGTGCTCGAGGACGCGCTGGCTGAGCACGCCGAGACTCTGCATCAGATCCGGTATACGGTGCTCAGCGAATTCTATCGCCACCGTCGAATCAGTGACAAGCTTGCCCATCATTTCATTTCTCGCTTGGACTCTTTCTGGTGGTCCCAATGATGCCCTTCTCAAGTGTTGAGTAGAAGCGCTGCAGTGGCACCGGCAGTGGGGTCCCCCGAGGCTTGCCTCGTGAGGTTGGCCTGCATCTTTTGGTCCTTTGACCACGGTTGTTAGGACGAGGGCCGACTTGTGGCATGAACGGACCCCTCTCACGGAGAGATAGGTGCCGACTCTACCTGCGGGTAGAGGGCATGCCCATGAGAGGGGTCGTCTCAAGGCGGTGCATCACGGTCAACTTTTTAGCACTGGTGCACCGCCTCGGGACGCGGGCTCACATTAAAATAGGTGCCACTGGTCCCACCTTCAGTGAGCGGAGGCAACGTGGCTCGCGACTCGCGGGTGGAGAGTCCAAGTCGCTTCCCAGTTCTCGCAAGGCACCTCTGAGGCCTGCTGTCAGTCCACGACTTTGAACCAACAGTTGGTGTGGGCTAACTTGAGCATCATTGCGGTCAAGATTGCGGTCGAGGCGAAAGTTAATATTGGGAACTCCTTTCTGGGCTGCAGCAGCTCTTTGCACCGTGAGGTACGCTGTTCCTTTCTTGCTCTCTTTAAGAGTTGCATCCTAAATCCTTTTGAATCGACTTTGCGTGGCTCCGACACCACATCGGCACTCAAATGGACAGTCAAAGACCTCCATCGAGGGTGCCTGACTTGTATCCCGAGCTGCGCCAGCAACACATGAAGAAAGTCTGATTTTAAAGCTGATTTATCCCACACTTGACTCGTTCCAGAGGTGGTCCGAGTGCACTTCACTCACGGAGCGATCGAGGCGAGGTCGTCGTAGAAGATGCAGGACTCGGCCGTGGCAATCGTGGCGATGAGGATGACGTTGGCGGCGATGTCGAGTTCGTCGACGACGGCTTCGTAGCAAGCGGCGATGGAGAGCGCGATCGCCTTGGTTTGACACCAGATGTGCAGCACCGACTTGGTGTAGCGCTGCTCCTTGCAGACGCCCGAGCGCGCCACGACGAGACCAAATAACTTCTTGCGCAGGAGAAAGCGGGCGTCGTCGTTGGTCCAGGCCGCTGGGTCCGGAAACTTCATGGCGCGGGTGACGCTTACGGCCACGCGCTCAGCCGCGATCGAGCAGAGGTAGTCGACCTTCTTCCAGTTGCTGCTCCAGTACTTAATGCGCATCTCGGTCACGACGGCGTCGGCTCCAAAGGCCTCGTGCATGTATTGCATCGAAAGCGCCTCCGACACGACGCTCTTGCCACCGGCGTTCGGCTCGAGGTAGATCTGCCGTGCGTCCGCGTCAAGAGCGAAGCGCTCTGTCGGCCGGTGCCGCACGAAGGCGTCAATCGCGAGCAGCACCGGGCACGGCGCTGCCGCGACGAGCGCCGCCTTAACATTGACGTACCGCGTCAGTATGGTGAGGCTGAACTGCCGCCGAACTAACACACAAACGGGCTGGGGCTTCGGGGGGTTCATTGGGCCCGCCTTTGATGCAGGCCCAGAACTGCTGATCGTAGCCGACTGGAAAGCACGAGGGGAGGAGCCCCGCCAGGGCGCAGCGCGACGAGGAGGCCCGTGGAACGGTGCAGCACGCCGAGGGCTCACAGGAGGAGCATGGAAGTCGGGAAGCAGTTAAGGGTATCATCGAGGTCGTTGAGGTCGTTGCGAACATGGTCGGTCGTGGCGTGGCAGTGGGGGCTGAGCTCGAGGCGTGTAGGGGGTGAATTGGAAAGTGAGGCCTTGGACCAGTGGCAACGGTGGCGGCGACAAGCCACAAGAACGTGACGAGCCCCAGGAAAACGCCTGCGACGACCCGCGCCCATCGATGCGGTCGCCACCTGAGTGAAGGTCGCCGGCCACAAGAATGTGACGGGGGGTTGTGAACATTCACTGCAAGTGCCACGCCCGCCGCACGATTGTAAGAGAAGGGGAGGCAAAAATGCAAAATGTATGAGGCGGTTAGATAAAGAGCCCCTGCGTACTGCCCTTCGAGTTGGACGTCGGTGCAAAGTCGACGTTGCGCTGGTCGCCGCGGGTGATGCGCGTACGTTTCTCGGCGGCATTGATGGCGGCGGCAGTGGAGCCTCCGGGCTTGGTCACGATGATCGACTCGGCCATGGACGACTGCGGGTCCTGGCTGAAGGCGAAGCCGCTGTTGCGGCGCGTGAACGACTTGCTCGACGATGTGCTCTAGACCACGGTGGGAAACCACGCGACGCTGGTGGAGATACCTGGCGGCCCATGCTGCTACTGTTTCGCGACATGCGGTGGAAGTGGTCGTGGCTGTCGTGGGGCTGGCGCAGCGGCAGCGACGCCACCGTGCTGTTCTTGTCGTTCATGGCTTCGTAGTCGCCCGTCTCGAGCTCCGTGGGGCTCTCCATCGTCTTGGGCATTTGGCCGAGAACGAATTTCTATGCTTGTCTGAGCACTGCTTTGCGCCGTATGCCTCCTACCTCCTGCACGATCTGCCACAGGTACGGGTAGAAGGACCGCTGGAAGGCCATCCACGAGAAGTGGCGCAGCAGGCACATGACACAGGCCACGGGGATCACAAACCAGAAGGTCGAGC